>JAGDFM010000479.1:0-28231 GCA_019155715.1 Phytophthora pseudosyringae
AGTTTTCCGCACACTAAAAGAAGCACCTCGTGCGACCAGAATCCGTCGGACGTGGACGAGAACCTTGAATAAATCGCCAACAAGATGGTCTGGAAACGGAACCCCGAGCGTTAGTAGGTGGGTCGTGAGGCGGCTCGTCTCGTGACTGTAAGCCAAGAAGGTCACGTGTGAATTGAAACATATCAGCGTTGCACGGGCTACTATGGGTTGGATCCAATTCCGGGAGTTGCTGGTCCCGACGTATTTCGCAGTTTTCAAAGTAGCTGTCACCACGATGCATAATATAAAGCGCACTCTAGGTACCCTGCCCACTTTTGAGCCTTCCAGTCGAGACAACCAGGTGAATTTCCCCATTTACGCGCATAGTCAACGACTGTGTGCCACTCGACAAACTTGCGACTCATGCAGCAAGAGAGACCCACTCGTGACTTAGGACCATAGCTTGCGTCGGGTTCATACTTCGTCTCATCTTCGGGACGTTTTGGCTGAGACGACGTGGAGTGGCCCCGGAGGTAGTTGAGGACAGCAGGCTGAATAACGATGAGGTTATGGAACTCGTGGGCGTAGTAATCGTGCTCGACGGATGGCAACTCCACGATGTAGATCTTCCCCTCAATCCACTCCATGTAAGAAGACCTCAGCGCTTGGCCGTCGGTCTGCTGGAACGCACTCCACTCGGCCAGAGTCGCATCGCACACGCTCTCGCGTGGAACCTGAGAGGCACGACTCAAATCAAGTGCAGCGAGCGTCCGGTTGATGCGAGCAACAGCCATCTTCAGTTGTCTGGCCAGCGTTGGGTATCGGGGACTGGTGCTAGCAGTTGCGAATCCATCTTTGGAGAAAAGTTGGGAACTGTATGCTGCACGGCGAGGCCCTGTGCGATTGAATTGAAAAATGACGGGGATATCGTAGGATTGCTACTCGCGTGAGGAGAGCGGCGTCAGCTACAGGTAGGCAGCAGGCTTGATTGTCAGGTTTTCTTTTGTCGGTGGTGTCACTACTGTAGAAACTCGGACGCTGGTGAGTTTAACCCTTTCGCGAACGGCGGGTGCATTCTGCCCCCATCCAAGCAAGGCCTTCTCAAAAACGGGGTGGATTCGGACCCCCTCGATGGGGGCGTTATGCATCCTTTGACCTGAAGGGTCGCTCAATTGCATCTACTTTTGCCTAAACATAATAAGCCAATCAGATGCGAGTGGCTAGGTGTAATATAAGCCTCCAAGCGTTCACCCCTCTAAAAACAGATCAGACACTACCAAAAGCGTTGAAACTTACGGATATATTACCGGAAAATAGGAGGGGCAGGTTGAAGCCAGATAAAACGAAACGCTCGCATCTGTTTCAAATAATTTGCGAATGCATGTTCCAGTGTTGGCTGGTTGTTGGTTTATGGTGTTTGCTGGTTTTACAAAAAACTATGGTTCAGCCTGGTGGAAAAGCCAGCACAACCAGAAGAACCTGGTCGTGACTGGTTTCTCAGGGACCACCATCAATGGGTACACTAGAAATGACAAAATGAGCATTCGCTGTCTTGCTTACCAGCACACACGCGAGCAGAAAATGCCAAATGGAGTACAAGCTCATCTTCGGGGGGACACTGTGGTTAGTGCTGCTCAATCTTGGATGCTCATCTGCGCTGGTCTGCCCCGCTGGCGTGCTATCTGGTTTATGCAGTGGTGGGTACTGGATAAGTCTGATGAGTGGGTATCTCCGCTCAGCGAGTCATTCATACAACATTTTGCAGCGTCGGAGGAGAAGCAAGAAGCGAAGCTCACGGAGCACACGTAATGGGGCATCCTCCGAGCGATGAACGCTTGGAGTTCACTAACCTGGAGGTTGGTTGCGGGAACGGCAGGTTCTGGCACATCTGGAACCACTGCGATCGTGCGTACGAGACGTCGAAGCAACCCGACGGCAAGTTCGCACTGTGTGAGCCCAAGCAGATCAAAGGGCGCATCGAGACGTTCAAAAGCCATTTGAAGCACTGCCCACATTTCAAAGCCTACGTCAAAGCTTGCGCGAGCGCGAACGCTCTTCCGGGAGCTGACAGTGAAAGATCTACGTCGGGCGGCACGCACTTTTATGACGATGGAGTCCTCTCGTAAGTGAACCCGAAACGACAGAAGCGAATCGACGAATACTTCGTAGGGATTTCGGAGGAGGAAGAGCGCAACCAATTGAACCGGCATCTTCTCGAGTTCCAGGCGGACGGCAACCTTCCTGAAAGTTTTATTGCGTTAAAGACATTTGCTTGTCTGATTGAGTTCGCCCAGAAGATGAAAGCTGCCGTTCTGCCGCTGTCGCCTCACAAGACGTTTGGAGGACCTATATTGGATGAGTACACAGGGACCTGCGAGAACGACGACAGCTCAGCCCTGCGCGAGTGCCAAACAAAAACCCAAGGCCGCGCGAACTTTTTGTCCGACGTGTGGCAAAACATTTCCCGCGAGCACTTGCTGGGTTGTCAACTGGTGCTTTTTGGTTTCATACTGACCTATGGTCTCTTCGCCACGGGCTCACGACATGGTGGTCTGGCTATCGCTGAACAAATGGAGAAGGTGATGATCAAGATGCAAGAGGATGGCTGGATAATTGAAGCTGTTGTTACAGACAATGCTGGTCAATGTGGCCGCGCGAGACGGATTTTGAGTCTTCGGTGGCCTGCAATTGTTTTTTTTATCTGCTTTGCTCATGACTTGAATATCTTGGCGAAAGCCGTACTCAAGTCTGACTATGCAGTTGTCACGAAGCAAGCCTCAGACGCAGTGAATGCATTGCATGGTTCTTCGGCGAAGTGGCTGGTTGAAGCTGAGAAGTGTATGACGAACATCTACGGCTACAAACTAAATCTGAAACAGCTATGCGAAACACGATGGAATAGTATGCATGGGTGCTTCGCGTCGCTACTACGTGTTCGAGGGGCACTTGAGCTTCTGGCTGCTGAATTCCGTTCAAGCAAGGGTTTCCCGGATGACCTGCGTGTGTTTCCGAATGATACGTTTGGGGCGCGCTAGCCGATGCTGAAGCAGTTGTTAGGCCTTTGGCATATGCGTCTCTAAAACTTCAGCGTGACGAGAACACCATGGCAGATGTTGTCGTCTGTTACTTGGACATTTTCGCGAGGTTTTCGAAACGACTTCATAGTACCGAGAATTTAATTCGTGAAGTGGAGAAGAGGTGGCGTCAATGTGAGCAACCCCTCATGCTTTTGGCACTCTTTTTACATCCTGGTCATCGAGAAGCCGCCAAGAAACTCTTGAACCAGTCCCCATTGACAACCACCGGTTCCCTTTGCCGTATTGGTCTTTATTACTTTAGGCGCTTTAATGGCAAGAGCGACGATCGACTGTACGAAGACTTGCACAACTGGATCAAAGGAGAAGACAACATCATACTCCCGTTCGCGGGTTTCAGCTCGCTTCACAATTACTGGGATTGCGTGCTGTCTGATATGCCGGACAGCAAGCTACCGGTGCTTGCGATCACTATTCTTTCGATTGCTGTCAACACGGCTACCTGTGAGCGGTACTTCAGTGAGCTGGCGCTGATTCACACGGCCAAGAGAAACCGAATGTCACCCGAGAAAGCTCGAAAACTAGCACTGGTGCGCAAGCGAGTGCGTGAGAGCGACAGCAGTGGTGACAGATCGAAGTATTCTCAATTGAGAAGATTGACCGACCCAACGGAGCGCACCCGGCTACGAGATCGTGATGACCGTTTTGAGTGCAACGCAAATGAGAAAGAGGAGGAGGAAACGTTTGTTGGGTCAGATGGTGCCTTTAAGTACTGGAGAATGGTCATTTGCAAGCTGGAAGGAGACGACCATCCCCCCGTGGCACTGAACAACAATGATACCAACGATGCCAGGACCAGCCAAGCCACCGCGGTTGCTGCTGCTGCAGCTGCTGGAAACGAAAGCGAGCGCTTCACTGAAAAGGTTGAGAAGATCAAAAGGCAGTCTTTGGAGCCCATTCCTCAAGCAGACACCCGTGAGTTTCCGGCCGATAATGATCGATTGTTCCCACAAGAAAAGGTGTTTCCAGGGCTGCGGGGCCAGAAAGTGTCTTTACTGGAGTTGTCGAACGCGAAGGGCTTGCCCCTGGTGCCGCCAGGTAACTATTTCTTACTTCGTGACGCGAGCGCTGATGCTCTTGTGATACTCATGTTTCTTTCGCATTGTTCTGAGCTTCTAGGATGGCACTTGTCAAGTCCGCAGCCTATTCGTCGTCAACGTTAAGGATGCAATCAGGTTCACGTGATGCAACTTGCACTAACCATGTAATATCACGAGCAAGGAAGTTGTTGATTTATTCCGGATCAATCGATTGCAATCTCGCTCTCCTCTTTCTGTAGATTATTTTGCTGTCACTCGCACTAGCTCAATGCATGAGCGAATTGTCTCGATCCCTGACCGCGTTGAAGTAGCGTTTCATTTCGCTCGAGGGACCGATGCCATCCTCTTGCTACAGTCTGCTCGGTCCACTGCGCTCGACTCGGAAGAGCTCAAGGAATCTTCGTATTCGCCGGTCAGACAAGTGCATGGGCCGGAAGGGCATTTCTTCGCCCGAGCCACTTTTCTGCTGGGCCGGTACTGCTGCTCGAAGTAGCTGATGTTGGCCGTCATGATGCAAATGCTGCACGGGCACCTTGACGAGCTTGCCCAGCAGGCCGCCGTTGCTAGTCACGAAGAGCTGCTTGTTGGAACGGCAACGGGAGCACGCGACGTGCCCGCACACCAAACACGATACGAATTGAACCCCGTCAAAGCAGCTTTTGCATTCGCGTTGACAAACAGAGCAGCATGTGTCGTCGCCCACGGAGGTCTGCCGCGTGGGTTTTCGGCAACGCCACTCGCACGCCATCTGCTTGAGCCGCTTGATCTCGAAACAGTAGAGTATGCGCGTCATGCTGAAGGTCACGTTCCCCACGACCATGTTGGTCACGGGCTTGATGAGCCAGCCGGACACGTTGGTGCTGCCACGCATGAAGATCTCCTCAAGAACGTCGCCCTTCTAGCTGTAGATGAACCGCCTGGACGTCATGGCGCACACCGGGTTGTGTGTTGTTAGGTCCGAAACGTGGGTAGCGCCACCGATTGCATAATGTGGTAGCTCAGCACCTCCCCGGTCCGTGAACGCTTGAGCCCCATATACTCGAGGTGGATGCTGTGGTGTCTCGTGATGACCCGCGCGTGGGCTGAGTCCGTCACGAAAATCTTGAAGCCCAGTTAGTGGGAGGACTTGCTCGAGCTCCGGATCTCTATCGTGTGCAGCACACCGCAGTCGAGTGACGACGCAGCCCCGGGTCTCGGACAGCACCGCGAATCGAGCGATTCCGACAATGCTGGTGACAATGCTGGCGTTGATCGCGCTGTTGCTGCTGTTGGGCGTGGTCGAAGGGGGGGGTCGTCAAGTTTTTCATTTGGCATCCGGAGAAGGGGTTGGTCCAGCATTGGGCTGGGAGGAGGATGATTCAGACGATTCTGACTACTTGGATGTGGCCCGCGCTCGAACCGCAGCTGTTGATCGTGGTGGTGGGGGCCGCAACCGGGGCAATGGCCGTGGTCGTGGCCGCGGTGTCTATGATTCACACGATTCTGACTTCCAAAAATTAATTAATAAATAAGAACAAAAACCAACACCTTCTCATCCAACAAACATTTGCATAAAATTATCACCTGTAACTAATATAATCATAGAAAAGGTAAATAAAGATAAAGGAAATAGCTTTTTAATTAAAAAAACCGTACCCTAAACCGACACAGGTGGATAGGTCGAGTAGACTAAGGTGACAAGAAATTTTTAATAATAATTTTGAAATTATTATTCCCGAATTGTTTTTAACAACTATTTTATTATTATTTGGAGTTTTTTAAAAAAAAAAAAATACTCAAAAAAATTTGAGAACGTGGTTGATGCTGATGTTGTTCGGGCTCCTACCGCTGTTGTTGGTCGTGGTGGTGGGGGCCGCAACAGGGGCAATGACCGTGGTCGCGGTCGTGGCGCCGGAGCTGCAAAACAACAGGCTACCTAATTAGCGGATGTGAATTCAAGCGAAGCCGAGAAAGATAATGATAGCGGTGGTGAGTACGTGCAGGTTCCAGGGCACAGCACAATATACGATCGCATACGTAGCCCATCAGCAACAACCAACCGGACAACAGTTTCGTCGACGCCAGGAAGCCAGGAAACTTATATCGATAGCCTCGTTGCGTTCACACCGTCAAAATCGAAGTGGCTTATGAGGAAAAAGTTGAAGTCGGTTTTCAAATCTGTTAGATCTGTCTACATCATTGGACGAGTGTGTCGTCCAGTGATACAAAAGCAAGCGCTTCTGTACGAAGCTCGCTGGATAGTATGTTTCAGAAACATATCCACTTCGTTCCTCTTGGTGTCCTGCAGCAACAATAAAGCTCTTCACGTTTCACTGGCTTATATAACTATCCCAACAAAATATTCAGATAAAGGCAATATAAAAAGGTTAGTGGAGCTCGAAGGAGGCTTCCTCGACCAAATAAACACCGAACGATGTACCCCAAGCACGAGCAGCTCGATCCATTGAATGCGCGCTCGATTATGTATAAGTATGAGAAGTCATAAGCTCTCGTATAAATAAATGCCTAACTCGATCGCGTGCCTTGGGAGCTCAGCATGATCCATTTTTCGCATGGAGCCGTTCTTGATGTTGGTTGCCGCAACGACCACCCGCTGCACGGCGGTGAGAACTGCGTCTTGGAACTCGCCGACTTTGAGCACGTCGACCCGAATAACGGCTGCACGTTAAATCAGGACGTCGGCAACAAGCAGCACGCCGACCACGAGCACGCCAACCTGCAGGACGCCAATATCAAGCACGCCGTCCATGAACAACGCGACGCGGAGAACGCCAGCGCAGTCACGGCAACAAACAGCACGCTGACATGGAGTACGCCAACGCCGGACACGCCGACCACGGACACGTGCTCATAATCAATCCAATACAAATACGCCGCTGCCGACCAACAGAAGCCAACGGTGGTTCGGAGTTGACATCACCATAGTAAAACGAATGCAAAGGACTTTATAGAAGTCAATGGTGGCCCACACTTGACTTTGCCCATACTGAATTCAGTACAAATACGCCACTGCCGACCAACAGAAGCCAACGGTGGCCCGCCGTTGACATCGCCATAGTAAAATAAATACGAAATACTTTATAGAAGTCAAAGTTGGCCCACAATTGATTTTACCCATACTAAATCGAATACAACACGCCGTTACGGACCATCAGAAGCCAACAGTAGCCAAAGCTACCAGTAAAAGCTAATATAAATACGTTGGGATGGACGCCGACTCAGTTGGAAAGGTAGGGGGGGGGGTCGGACGAAGGGCTACAATAGTCGTTGGGTATAATGGCTATGTCCGTCAGGTCTGCCGGTCGGATGGTGTAGCCATAGGCATGGATGCCATTCGAGGCGACGACTCCGTGCGTTCTTGTACGTTTCGTATTACCAACCAGAAGGACGCCGCCTTGAAGCAGTGCGACGCGGAGCACACCGACATCAGTACGCCAACCGCAAGGACGCCGACTTGAAGCGCAGTGCGACTCGGAGCACGCCGGCATAATCGAGACAACGAGCAGCACGCCGACATCAGTACGCCACCGCAAGGACGCCGACTTGAAGCAATGCGACGCGGAGCACGCCGACCGCTAGCGACTGGGACTTCGTACAGGACTAGGGCATGGTGCCCAGCTTGGTCGACTTGGCCAGGATCAATGGCGTATTGTGGAGCGTAGTGATTGGAAGTCGGCAAATTCGGAAATGGCGTCTGACAAATGGCGTTTGATTTTGCCCCGCTTCCAGCGGCCACCTGCCTTCAACCAACCGCTTCAACCAGCTGTAACCAATCACGTTCATTTATTATCCGTACTTGCCGCGGATTGGTGGAATGCTCGAAGCGAAGACATCGGGGAAAACGCGACCGGCAAAATGTTTGGCAAAAGCTTGGAAACGACAGTCGAACGTGACATTCACCGACGTAAATGGGGCGCCACCCAAATTCGTAGCTTACCCTCCCGCAGTGATTGACCGTCACTGTGTTGCTATACAGCTGCTATACGTTGTCGACAAGTGCGGCACAAGCAGCCAAGACAGCACCGCGGGGCATTTGCCATACGGCACGTACCCAAGGTGGTGGCGGTGGAGGCTACCCGGTTGCCGCCCTAAGCAGCAAATGTCGGTCTACAGACCGACACTGTGTTGCTATACAACATTAGCCACCGTATCCCAGCTTTATTGGGATAATCGTGGCCAGCGCGGTGTGGGCCACACCGAAATTTCACTAATCCACCTCCATTTTGGTTCAGTCGGGGATGGAATTGGTACGCAATACTGCGACCCACTCGGCGTAATTCCGCGATGTCCCTCTAAAATACCGGGATTAAGCCAGCGTTTAGGATCTTGACGAGCCGCAATCAAATAGTTGCGATCTTCAGCGGACTTGTGGCTCAAAGCGAGCCTGTAGGGGGAGGGTCAGTATGGCTGACCACAGCACACATACGGAGGACACCGAGGACACCAACGAGGGAGAATGGGGGAGGCCGTGTAGCCGACAATAATGTCAACACAGACGACACTGAGGTCTACAGCAGTAGCGGCGACGAAAGGGACGAACGTAACGAGCGCTCAAGCCAAAGTTGGGCCGTGTCAGAAGGGCAAGAAGAGCAGGAGGAACAGGCCGAGGAGACGAATCCTACTTCTGGTAGGTTCTCAGGTGACAAAGGTACTATAGCGTGTACATGACTCGAAAGATAATCACAGCACTTTTGAACAGGGTCTTTAGTGGGTATTGGCTTGCCTTTAGCACCTCGGACTTGCAGTGATGAAATGAAATAGCGTCGTGGCAACTTCAGCACGTTATTTCCAAATCTTCTTTTGAGCGTCTTGAAGCGTTGCTGAAGCTTGGATGCGCTCCACGTTTGTGTGTCCATCTCCTCTGCCATTGCAACCCAGTGTATCCTCTTTCCCACATTCATATACGCAGCCGCGAGCCGAACTAGCTGTCGATCTTCTTCATCTGAAAAGTCGGACATTGTGACTTCTTCGGCTTCGAAATCTTTTCGTACTGATTTTTAAATACTGAAAACTAGTATATTTCCCAGCCCCAACTCAACGGTGGCTCGCAGTTGACTTTATTCAAGCCCAACTCCATCTCAAAGTTGGCTCGCATTGGGTATATACTGGATATCAGTGTGATATCCGACTCGAGGTTGGCGTGGGGTTCATGTGTGAACTATATTTATGCTGTGGCGGTGAGAAGTATTTGCTTGTAGACGACTTGGTGTAGGGATAGTCATATATCGTGGACATTCATGCAGGTTTCATTGTCATTCATTTATTAAGCCACCTTACACACTGCTACAACTAAACGCTACGAATGCTGCGCTGCACATCGTCCAACGTAGACATAATCTTGGTGCAAACAGCGGCGAATCTTGCGTGGTTCATCGTCTCAACAAAACGACCTGTGCTGTCGTGGACCAAAACGTTCCAAGTATCCCAGAACTCCTTCAGAACTAACTTAAACTCGCCCAAGCGGACCATATCTTGACCGAACGAACTTGCCATCTTCTTCATAATAAACTCGCGTTTTTTATACATAGTCGACATACCACCTGTATACACCAATTCGTCAGCAATCATTTAATGTCAGAAATTCTAGTCCAAGGGCAAAATAGCATATAACTTGCCATCCTGAATGACGGCGTTCCATTCCGCGAATTTTTCTATACGATTTTCGACCACACCACACCGAGTATACGACTGCAGCTTCATTGAAAGGTTCGCAATAGTACCTTCTTGACTGCTGCTCTTCGATTTCAAAGCCATCAATGACGATTCGAGCGACTTAGCTTGGGATTTAACCACTTCAAGCTCCTGTTCCACCAACTTTTTCTCTGCACTCAAATTTTCCGTCATCTGGAACTGTTCTTGCATAGCAGGTGGACATCCATTGATCTCGAGTTGGTGTTTTAGTAATCGGGTTTGGCGTACGATCTCTCAGCACTTTTTTGTTTTGTTGGGCCTGCTCAACGAGCTCCTGTGAATGTCCCGAATTTTTGCTTTTCTGCGCGTCCAACTGATGATCTACACGCTGGGATTGACTGGAAAATTCGCTCTCTTTTTCACTAAGCTGTTTCCCAAATAGCTTCAAACGATCTTCAGCCTGGGTTAGCTGCAACGCTCTCCCGTCCAGCTCCCTATCACGCCGTTGCAGCTTATCGCATATTTCACGGTGTCGCTCTTGTAGCTCACTTTTCTCCTGCTTCATCTTAGCCTCATTGTTTGCGAGGACTTGGACTTTATCTTCGGCCGATGCCAACTCCTGGTATACACAGTTCAGCTTTGGTTTAAGCCACTCGAAATTGCCTTCTCGCCAGCTAAAGCAACCGTTTCCACTTGTAGCAGCCTTACAATAGCTGCGTGCGTTTTCTGATCTCGTTCTCTCTCCGCGATATTATGCTTGACTTCGACAAGCTCCTTCCAGTCTCATTCAAAACGCGCTTAGGATGCGTTGGATACAACCCGGACATCCTAAACGCGTTTTGAATGAGACTGCATCTCTTCCAGCTGTCGTTGTAAAGTCCGCACCTTTTCATCGTACGTTCTGATTTGGGCTTCATGTTGATATGTTTGCGCGTTCATCTTCCTCTCAAAGTGGGCTACTTTATCATAACGCTCCTTCGCAATCGTTGTATTTAGCTGAACAAAATCGGCTTCCATCTGTGCATGCCTCGCGCGTATTTCAGCACTTTCACGTCCGTCACCAGTGGAAGCCTGGGGAGGTGAAACCTCCAGACATTGCACTTGGTCGGCAACCGAAAAACTTTGGCACTGGGTAGCTGCTAGCTGCTGCGCTGCTAGATTTCCTCCATATTTCTCTTGAAGAGCACGTTCATCCTTGCGCATTTCCAGCAATAAATCCCGTACCCCACTCACCACCGACGACGTAATTGATTCCACAAGTTCTGGTTGAATGGATTATGTGGCGTGTTGCGCAGCTTCTCTCTGAGCGCAGTCCTCTTCATACGCCGTATAGAGTTCCTTGAGTAAGTTTCCTTCGTGTTTTTTTAGCTTCTCCGAATTTCCCTCAAATGCATTCTTAAAGTGAGTTTTGGTCGACAAGGCCACGTAATCGACCTTACTACCGCTGTTTCGCGCAGCCATGTATCGGTCCACCCAAATACGTTTCTGAAAGTTTGCCAGTCGATAGGGATCCGCATTGGTACGGCGTTTGCACTGCCGCTTGTCACCGTATTCGTCCAGACACTTTCGATGCATCGCCGTTGCTGCCACTTTAAGACAATCCAAGGGAAGATCTGGAACTCCGCTTTGATTCTCTGTCTGCTCTGCACCACGGACCACGCAGACTGTGCTCGAAGTGCCGACCCCACCCGGCGCACAAAGAATTGGTGACGCTCCAGAGCCCGTTTCTCCGTTCTGCAATCCTGGAGCCATTTCGCACGTCGTCGCCTCACCTGGCATCGTGACCTCCGTCAACTCTTCACCTGCGGCCAGCACAACCGGGCCGTTCTTCTCGTCCTGGTAGCTTTACTCCTCTTGCTTGGCTCGGATAAGTGCACCTCAGGTTTTCCCTTGCGCTTTCTGCTAGTGCTCCGGTTGGTAGCACGCAATCCAGCCTCTTGATTCTTGTTCCGCGCAGCTGGGGTGACCTTCGTCTTTGTAGGCTGTTAAGCTGGCATGTTCTGCGCGTTAATTGCCGGTGGAGCTTCCTGCATTCCTTGCACCTGTGCCATTCGCCATGGCTCGATTTCCCTTCTGGGGGTTCATCTGAAAATTCTAAATTATCTGAATATTCACTTAACGTTGCCAACGGTGAGATAAGGCCACTGAACCCGTTCAAAGAGATATATCGTGTTGTGAAGGGAAGTTGGATGTGATCCGACAAGCGAAAACATAACCGGAATTGCTGAGCGAAAGGGAAGCCGCAGCAACGGCAGAACAACATGGTTGATACGAGTTTGGCGTGGGATCATGCACTTGAGATGATTATCGCTGACACGGTCGGAGGCATATGGCGATACGACAAGTATGTGATAGTGCTAAGTGGTCTTGCAGGGCTGGAAAGAGCACGTTTTGTGGAGTCCTGCTTTAGGAGATACGGACGGTGTTTGATGAGCAAACAACTTGGAATGGTGTGGTTCGGCAAGCGCGGGTTTGCAGCTCTATTTTTTACGAGGTAATGTACGGCCGTGGTAGCCATCGTTCACGGGAATACGCTATGGAAGACATTACGTTTTCGTTAGCGGCTGCAGATGTGGTAATCGTCGATGACATGAACATTACGAGCGCCGAGTGGTGGCCGATTGTCGATGCTGTCCAGCTGCAGTTCGAGGAGAATGGGTGGGATGGAAAAATGTGCATGGTTCAATTTACGTGCCGTGACGAAGCCCACGCCTTGGAACTCAACAATCGAACGTGGCGCCCAATCTCGGACGATGATGTCAGTTGTCAGTTTAATTAATTAATTAATTTTTGAAAAATTTATATTAAAAAAATCACTATATTTGTTATGTGATTAGTGGGACTTGAACCCACAATCTTTACTTGGAAGGTAAAAGATTTACCAATTAATCTATAATCACAAATAAATGTCAATTCTATTATTATTCCCTATTATTTTAATATATGGAAATACCAAATACTGCCTTTGGGTACATTTATTGGATTTAAATAATAAGCAAAAAAAGGGACTCGAACCCTCGTTGGTGCCTGCGATCGAGCAGACACGCTCACGGTATTCACGATTAACACCAACATCTAGGCAATGATGCGGAATTGCGTCTGAGGAAAGATAGGATGAGTTCCTTCAAGAAAATGGCGACGTAATTTCGGTAACGTAGCGGACTTAAATGCAAGTTGTCGTATTGAACCTCCATGCTCGGTTGCCTCGTTGTGTAATTCTCACTCTACACAGTATCATGCACGTAAATGTCAACGATGACGCAACGTTGGCTTCCGATTGTTATAGCTCAATAGTTAACGCCAGAGTCTTCGCTCATCAACAACGAAGTACCATTAGCTTTCAATTGAGATACAGTGAGTACATTGCGCATTAAACTTGACTGTAAAGTGTGTGGCAGCCCTCACGAGACCGGGATGGAGAAGAAGTAACTGGAACGTAGACGGCGTAATTAATCGCTACATTGACTTTCATTGTTATTATCGCTCACTAATGACAATACTACTATGATGATGCCAACGTTGAGTTCCTGAATGTCAACCTTGACACTTTACATCGCCACGAGAAGCCCAGTTGAGTTCTCGGAGACGGTCGAATCAGCACTACAGAAGGCCAAACACACAGCGAAGACAGCCGCGTGGCTGAACACGATAACGGGCGAACGGGTTTAGGATACTGACGGCAACGCCTGGATGGGAATACGATCGTACGCGACAGGAGTGAGCACCCCGGCGAGCACGTGGGTAGCAGTGGATAGTGGCGACGGATCGGTCTTGAGCGTGGCAGCAACTGGTGCGACGGTGAGCGTGGGCCCGGTCAAAAGGAGGCTTGCAGGTACCATCATACCGCGAGCCTGACGGCGGGCATGACAATGGCTGTGGCGACGAAACGGGCTTGAGCGAGGTGGCAACAGGTGCGACGGTGAGCATGACCACGAGCGATAACGAGGTGCAGCAGTGTCCCGATATGACTAGAGCCTGGCAAAATTGGAAATGAGCAATGGATTTACGATTTACGCTGCGCCGCGCGTGCACAGCGCCCATGGGTATCCGCATTGCGCGCGTCTTCTAAAACAGAACAAAACCGGTAAATGTAGCAAGTTTTGCTCGAGTTGCAATGAGCCAACAAGTTTGTACATGCATCACCGCATCATCATTTCTCCATTGCAACTAACGAAAGGAGTGGAGCTTCTTTTCTGCTACTGCTGGTAAAGGACCCACCAGAACACCATCTTCGGATAGGGAACTTATCCATTGACAATCGCTCGTGGCCACCGTTGCCAAACGCCGCCCGCGTTCAACACTTTCTCGCTAACCATGGTTGTCCATAAGCTCGCAGACCGCTGTGACCGTCCCGGTGGACACGAGCTTGGTACCCGTGGCCGTGCCGTGGCAGTCGGCGCTGCTGAAGTGCTCTGTGGCCCATTACATCCACCGAAATGGCGTCGTCGCACCATTGCCAAACGACGCCCGAGTACCACACTTTCTCGCTATTCACGGTTGCCAACTCCGAAGCCGGTGTTCTGGTGGGTCCTTTACCAGCAGTAGCAGAAAAGAAGCTCCACTCCTTTCGTTAGTTGCAATGGAGAAATGATGATGCGGTGATGCATGTACAAACTTGTTGGCTCATTGCAACTCGAGCAAAACTTGCTACATTTACCGGTTTTGTTCTGTTTTAGAAGACGCGCGCAATGCGGATACCCATGGGCGCTGTGCACGCGCGGCGCAGCGTAAATCGTAAATCCATTGCTCATTTCCAATTTTGCCAGGCTCTAGTCATATCGGGACACTGCTGCACCTCGTTATCGCTCGTGGTCATGCTCACCGTCGCACCTGTTGCCACCTCGCTCAAGCCCGTTTCGTCGCCACAGCCATTGTCATGCCCGCCGTCAGGCTCGCGGTATGATGGTACCTGCAAGCCTCCTTTTGACCGGGCCCACGCTCACCGTCGCACCAGTTGCTGCCACGCTCAAGACCGATCCGTCGCCACTATCCACTGCTACCCACGTGCTCGCCGGGGTGCTCACTCCTGTCGCGTACGATCGTATTCCCATCCAGGCGTTGCCGTCAGTATCCTAAACCCGTTCGCCCGTTATCGTGTTCAGCCACGCGGCTGTCTTCGCTGTGTGTTTGGCCTTCTGTAGTGCTGATTCGACCGTCTCCGAGAACTCAACTGGGCTTCTCGTGGCGATGTAAAGTGTCAAGGTTGACATTCAGGAACTCAACGTTGGCATCATCATAGTAGTATTGTCATTAGTGAGCGATAATAACAATGAAAGTCAATGTAGCGATTAATTACGCCGTCTACGTTCCAGTTACTTCTTCTCCATCCCGGTCTCGTGAGGGCTGCCACACACTTTACAGTCAAGTTTAATGCGCAATGTACTCACTGTATCTCAATTGAAAGCTAATGGTACTTCGTTGTTGATGAGCGAAGACTCTGGCGTTAACTATTGAGCTATAACAATCGGAAGCCAACGTTGCGTCATCGTTGACATTTACGTGCATGATACTGTGTAGAGTGAGAATTACACAACGAGGCAACCGAGCATGGAGGTTCAATACGACAACTTGCATTTAAGTCCGCTACGTTACCGAAATTACGTCGCCATTTTCTTGAAGGAACTCATCCTATCTTTCCTCAGACGCAATTCCGCATCATTGCCTAGATGTTGGTGTTAATCGTGAATACCGTGAGCGTGTCTGCTCGATCGCAGGCACCAACGAGGGTTCGAGTCCCTTTTTTTGCTTATTATTTAAATCCAATAAATGTACCCAAAGGCAGTATTTGGTATTTCCATATATTAAAATAATAGGGAATAATAATAGAATTGACATTTATTTGTGATTATAGATTAATTGGTAAATCTTTTACCTTCCAAGTAAAGATTGTGGGTTCAAGTCCCACTAATCACATAACAAATATAGTGATTTTTTTAATATAAATTTTTCAAAAATTAATTAATTAATTAAACTGACAACTGACATCATCGTCCGAGATTGGGCGCCACGTTCGATTGTTGAGTTCCAAGGCGTGGGCTTCGTCACGGCACGTAAATTGAACCATGCACATTTTTCCATCCCACCCATTCTCCTCGAACTGCAGCTGGACAGCATCGACAATCGGCCACCACTCGGCGCTCGTAATGTTCATGTCATCGACGATTACCACATCTGCAGCCGCTAACGAAAACGTAATGTCTTCCATAGCGTATTCCCGTGAACGATGGCTACCACGGCCGTACATTACCTCGTAAAAAATAGAGCTGCAAACCCGCGCTTGCCGAACCACACCATTCCAAGTTGTTTGCTCATCAAACACCGTCCGTATCTCCTAAAGCAGGACTCCACAAAACGTGCTCTTTCCAGCCCTGCAAGACCACTTAGCACTATCACATACTTGTCGTATCGCCATATGCCTCCGACCGTGTCAGCGATAATCATCTCAAGTGCATGATCCCACGCCAAACTCGTATCAACCATGTTGTTCTGCCGTTGCTGCGGCTTCCCTTTCGCTCAGCAATTCCGGTTATGTTTTCGCTTGTCGGATCACATCCAACTTCCCTTCACAACACGATATATCTCTTTGAACGGGTTCAGTGGCCTTATCTCACCGTTGGCAACGTTAAGTGAATATTCAGATAATTTAGAATTTTCAGATGAACCCCCAGAAGGGAAATCGAGCCATGGCGAATGGCACAGGTGCAAGGAATGCAGGAAGCTCCACCGGCAATTAACGCGCAGAACATGCCAGCTTAACAGCCTACAAAGACGAAGGTCACCCCAGCTGCGCGGAACAAGAATCAAGAGGCTGGATTGCGTGCTACCAACCGGAGCACTAGCAGAAAGCGCAAGGGAAAACCTGAGGTGCACTTATCCGAGCCAAGCAAGAGGAGTAAAGCTACCAGGACGAGAAGAACGGCCCGGTTGTGCTGGCCGCAGGTGAAGAGTTGACGGAGGTCACGATGCCAGGTGAGGCGACGACGTGCGAAATGGCTCCAGGATTGCAGAACGGAGAAACGGGCTCTGGAGCGTCACCAATTCTTTGTGCGCCGGGTGGGGTCGGCACTTCGAGCACAGTCTGCGTGGTCCGTGGTGCAGAGCAGACAGAGAATCAAAGCGGAGTTCCAGATCTTCCCTTGGATTGTCTTAAAGTGGCAGCAACGGCGATGCATCGAAAGTGTCTGGACGAATACGGTGACAAGCGGCAGTGCAAACGCCGTACCAATGCGGATCCCTATCGACTGGCAAACTTTCAGAAACGTATTTGGGTGGACCGATACATGGCTGCGCGAAACAGCGGTAGTAAGGTCGATTACGTGGCCTTGTCGACCAAAACTCACTTTAAGAATGCATTTGAGGGAAATTCGGAGAAGCTAAAAAAACACGAAGGAAACTTACTCAAGGAACTCTATACGGCGTATGAAGAGGACTGCGCTCAGAGAGAAGCTGCGCAACACGCCACATAATCCATTCAACCAGAACTTGTGGAATCAATTACGTCGTCGGTGGTGAGTGGGGTACGGGATTTATTGCTGGAAATGCGCAAGGATGAACGTGCTCTTCAAGAGAAATATGGAGGAAATCTAGCAGCGCAGCAGCTAGCAGCTACCCAGTGCCAAAGTTTTTCGGTTGCCGACCAAGTGCAATGTCTGGAGGTTTCACCTCCCCAGGCTTCCACTGGTGACGGACGTGAAAGTGCTGAAATACGCGCGAGGCATGCACAGATGGAAGCCGATTTTGTTCAGCTAAATACAACGATTGCGAAGGAGCGTTATGATAAAGTAGCCCACTTTGAGAGGAAGATGAACGCGCAAACATATCAACATGAAGCCCAAATCAGAACGTACGATGAAAAGGTGCGGACTTTACAACGACAGCTGGAAGAGATGCAGTCTCATTCAAAACGCGTTTAGGATGTCCGGGTTGTATCCAACGCATCCTAAGCGCGTTTTGAATGAGACTGGAAGGAGCTTGTCGAAGTCAAGCATAATATCGCGGAGAGAGAACGAGATCAGAAAACGCACGCAGCTATTGTAAGGCTGCTACAAGTGGAAACGGTTGCTTTAGCTGGCGAGAAGGCAATTTCGAGTGGCTTAAACCAAAGCTGAACTGTGTATACCAGGAGTTGGCATCGGCCGAAGATAAAGTCCAAGTCCTCGCAAACAATGAGGCTAAGATGAAGCAGGAGAAAAGTGAGCTACAAGAGCGACACCGTGAAATATGCGATAAGCTGCAACGGCGTGATAGGGAGCTGGACGGGAGAGCGTTGCAGCTAACCCAGGCTGAAGATCGTTTGAAGCTATTTGGGAAACAGCTTAGTGAAAAAGAGAGCGAATTTTCCAGTCAATCCCAGCGTGTAGATCATCAGTTGGACGCGCAGAAAAGCAAAAATTCGGGACATTCACAGGAGCTCGTTGAGCAGGCCCAACAAAACAAAAAAGTGCTGAGAGATCGTACGCCAAACCCGATTACTAAAACACCAACTCGAGATCAATGGATGTCCACCTGCTATGCAAGAACAGTTCCAGATGACGGAAAATTTGAGTGCAGAGAAAAAGTTGGTGGAACAGGAGCTTGAAGTGGTTAAATCCCAAGCTAAGTCGCTCGAATCGTCATTGATGGCTTTGAAATCGAAGAGCAGCAGTCAAGAAGGTACTATTGCGAACCTTTCAATGAAGCTGCAGTCGTATACTCGGTGTGGTGTGGTCGAAAATCGTATAGAAAAATTCGCGGAATGGAACGCCGTCATTCAGGATGGCAAGTTATATGCTATTTTGCCCTTGGACTAGAATTTCTGACATTAAATGATTGCTGACGAATTGGTGTATACAGGTGGTATGTCGACTATGTATAAAAAACGCGAGTTTATTATGAAGAAGATGGCAAGTTCGTTCGGTCAAGATATGGTCCGCTTGGGCGAGTTTAAGTTAGTTCTGAAGGAGTTCTGGGATACTTGGAACGTTTTGGTCCACGACAGCACAGGTCGTTTTGTTGAGACGATGAACCACGCAAGATTCGCCGCTGTTTGCACCAAGATTATGTCTACGTTGGACGATGTGCAGCGCAGCATTCGTAGCGTTTAGTTGTAGCAGTGTGTAAGGTGGCTTAATAAATGAATGACAATGAAACCTGCATGAATGTCCACGATATATGACTATCCCTACACCAAGTCGTCTACAAGCAAATACTTCTCACCGCCACAGCATAAATATAGTTCACACATGAACCCCACGCCAACCTCGAGTCGGATATCACACTGATATCCAGTATATACCCAATGCGAGCCAACTTTGAGATGGAGTTGGGCTTGAATAAAGTCAACTGCGAGCCACCGTTGAGTTGGGGCTGGGAAATATACTAGTTTTCAGTATTTAAAAATCAGTACGAAAAGATTTCGAAGCCGAAGAAGTCACAATGTCCGACTTTTCAGATGAAGAAGATCGACAGCTAGTTCGGCTCGCGGCTGCGTATATGAATGTGGGAAAGAGGATACACTGGGTTGCAATGGCAGAGGAGATGGACACACAAACGTGGAGCGCATCCAAGCTTCAGCAACGCTTCAAGACGCTCAAAAGAAGATTTGGAAATAACGTGCTGAAGTTGCCACGACGCTATTTCATTTCATCACTGCAAGTCCGAGGTGCTAAAGGCAAGCCAATACCCACTAAAGACCCTGTTCAAAAGTGCTGTGATTATCTTTCGAGTCATGTACACGCTATAGTACCTTTGTCACCTGAGAACCTACCAGAAGTAGGATTCGTCTCCTCGGCCTGTTCCTCCTGCTCTTCTTGCCCTTCTGACACGGCCCAACTTTGGCTTGAGCGCTCGTTACGTTCGTCCCTTTCGTCGCCGCTACTGCTGTAGACCTCAGTGTCGTCTGTGTTGACATTATTGTCGGCTACACGGCCTCCCCCATTCTCCCTCGTTGGTGTCCTCGGTGTCCTCCGTATGTGTGCTGTGGTCAGCCATACTGACCCTCCCCCTACAGGCTCGCTTTGAGCCACAAGTCCGCTGAAGATCGCAACTATTTGATTGCGGCTCGTCAAGATCCTAAACGCTGGCTTAATCCCGGTATTTTAGAGGGACATCGCGGAATTACGCCGAGTGGGTCGCAGTATTGCGTACCAATTCCATCCCCGACTGAACCAAAATGGAGGTGGATTAGTGAAATTTCGGTGTGGCCCACACCGCGCTGGCCACGATTATCCCAATAAAGCTGGGATACGGTGGCTAATGTTGTATAGCAACACAGTGTCGGTCTGTAGACCGACATTTGCTGCTTAGGGCGGCAACCGGGTAGCCTCCACCGCCACCACCTTGGGTACGTGCCGTATGGCAAATGCCCCGCGGTGCTGTCTTGGCTGCTTGTGCCGCACTTGTCGACAACGTATAGCAGCTGTATAGCAACACAGTGACGGTCAATCACTGCGGGAGGGTAAGCTACGAATTTGGGTGGCGCCCCATTTACGTCGGTGAATGTCACGTTCGACTGTCGTTTCCAAGCTTTTGCCAAACATTTTGCCGGTCGCGTTTTCCCCGATGTCTTCGCTTCGAGCATTCCACCAATCCGCGGCAAGTACGGATAATAAATGAACGTGATTGGTTACAGCTGGTTGAAGCGGTTGGTTGAAGGCAGGTGGCCGCTGGAAGCGGGGCAAAATCAAACGCCATTTGTCAGACGCCATTTCCGAATTTGCCGACTTCCAATCACTACGCTCCACAATACGCCATTGATCCTGGCCAAGTCGACCAAGCTGGGCACCATGCCCTAGTCCTGTACGAAGTCCCAGTCGCTAGCGGTCGGCGTGCTCCGCGTCGCATTGCTTCAAGTCGGCGTCCTTGCGGTGGCGTACTGATGTCGGCGTGCTGCTCGTTGTCTCGATTATGCCGGCGTGCTCCGAGTCGCACTGCGCTTCAAGTCGGCGTCCTTGCGGTTGGCGTACTGATGTCGGTGTGCTCCGCGTCGCACTGCTTCAAGGCGGCGTCCTTCTGGTTGGTAATACGAAACGTACAAGAACGCACGGAGTCGTCGCCTCGAATGGCATCCATGCCTATGGCTACACCATCCGACCGGCAGACCTGACGGACATAGCCATTATACCCAACGACTATTGTAGCCCTTCGTCCGACCCCCCCCCCTACCTTTCCAACTGAGTCGGCGTCCATCCCAACGTATTTATATTAGCTTTTACTGGTAGCTTTGGCTACTGTTGGCTTCTGATGGTCCGTAACGGCGTGTTGTATTCGATTTAGTATGGGTAAAATCAATTGTGGGCCAACTTTGACTTCTATAAAGTATTTCGTATTTATTTTACTATGGCGATGTCAACGGCGGGCCACCGTTGGCTTCTGTTGGTCGGCAGTGGCGTATTTGTACTGAATTCAGTATGGGCAAAGTCAAGTGTGGGCCACCATTGACTTCTATAAAGTCCTTTGCATTCGTTTTACTATGGTGATGTCAACTCCGAACCACCGTTGGCTTCTGTTGGTCGGCAGCGGCGTATTTGTATTGGATTGATTATGAGCACGTGTCCGTGGTCGGCGTGTCCGGCGTTGGCGTACTCCATGTCAGCGTGCTGTTTGTTGCCGTGACTGCGCTGGCGTTCTCCGCGTCGCGTTGTTCATGGACGGCGTGCTTGATATTGGCGTCCTGCAGGTTGGCGTGCTCGTGGTCGGCGTGCTGCTTGTTGCCGACGTCCTGATTTAACGTGCAGCCGTTATTCGGGTCGACGTGCTCAAAGTCGGCGAGTTCCAAGACGCAGTTCTCACCGCCGTGCAGCGGGTGGTCGTTGCGGCAACCAACATCAAGAACGGCTCCATGCGAAAAATGGATCATGCTGAGCTCCCAAGGCACGCGATCGAGTTAGGCATTTATTTATACGAGAGCTTATGACTTCTCATACTTATACATAATCGAGCGCGCATTCAATGGATCGAGCTGCTCGTGCTTGGGGTACATCGTTCGGTGTTTATTTGGTCGAGGAAGCCTCCTTCGAGCTCCACTAACCTTTTTATATTGCCTTTATCTGAATATTTTGTTGGGATAGTTATATAAGCCAGTGAAACGTGAAGAGCTTTATTGTTGCTGCAGGACACCAAGAGGAACGAAGTGGATATGTTTCTGAAACATACTATCCAGCGAGCTTCGTACAGAAGCGCTTGCTTTTGTATCACTGGACGACACACTCGTCCAATGATGTAGACAGATCTAACAGATTTGAAAACCGACTTCAACTTTTTCCTCATAAGCCACTTCGATTTTGACGGTGTGAACGCAACGAGGCTATCGATATAAGTTTCCTGGCTTCCTGGCGTCGACGAAACTGTTGTCCGGTTGGTTGTTGCTGATGGGCTACGTATGCGATCGTATATTGTGCTGTGCCCTGGAACCTGCACGTACTCACCACCGCTATCATTATCTTTCTCGGCTTCGCTTGAATTCACATCCGCTAATTAGGTAGCCTGTTGTTTTGCAGCTCCGGCGCCACGACCGCGACCACGGTCATTGCCCCTGTTGCGGCCCCCACCACCACGACCAACAACAGCGGTAGGAGCCCGAACAACATCAGCATCAACCACGTTCTCAAATTTTTTTGAGTATTTTTTTTTTTTTAAAAAACTCCAAATAATAATAAAATAGTTGTTAAAAACAATTCGGGAATAATAATTTCAAAATTATTATTAAAAATTTCTTGTCACCTTAGTCTACTCGACCTATCCACCTGTGTCGGTTTAGGGTACGGTTTTTTTAATTAAAAAGCTATTTCCTTTATCTTTATTTACCTTTTCTATGATTATATTAGTTACAGGTGATAATTTTATGCAAATGTTTGTTGGATGAGAAGGTGTTGGTTTTTGTTCTTATTTATTAATTAATTTTTGGAAGTCAGAATCGTGTGAATCATAGACACCGCGGCCACGACCACGGCCATTGCCCCGGTTGCGGCCCCCACCACCACGATCAACAGCTGCGGTTCGAGCGCGGGCCACATCCAAGTAGTCAGAATCGTCTGAATCATCCTCCTCCCAGCCCAATGCTGGACCAACCCCTTCTCCGGATGCCAAATGAAAAACTTGACGACCCCCCCCTTCGACCACGCCCAACAGCAGCAACAGCGCGATCAACGCCAGCATTGTCACCAGCATTGTCGGAATCGCTCGATTCGCGGTGCTGTCCGAGACCCGGGGCTGCGTCGTCACTCGACTGCGGTGTGCTGCACACGATAGAGATCCGGAGCTCGAGCAAGTCCTCCCACTAACTGGGCTTCAAGATTTTCGTGACGGACTCAGCCCACGCGCGGGTCATCACGAGACACCACAGCATCCACCTCGAGTATATGGGGCTCAAGCGTTCACGGACCGGGGAGGTGCTGAGCTACCACATTATGCAATCGGTGGCGCTACCCACGTTTCGGACCTAACAACACACAACCCGGTGTGCGCCATGACGTCCAGGCGGTTCATCTACAGCTAGAAGGGCGACGTTCTTGAGGAGATCTTCATGCGTGGCAGCACCAACGTGTCCGGCTGGCTCATCAAGCCCGTGACCAACATGGTCGTGGGGAACGTGACCTTCAGCATGACGCGCATACTCTACTGTTTCGAGATCAAGCGGCTCAAGCAGATGGCGTGCGAGTGGCGTTGCCGAAAACCCACGCGGCAGACCTCCGTGGGCGACGACACATGCTGCTCTGTTTGTCAACGCGAATGCAAAAGCTGCTTTGACGGGGTTCAATTCGTATCGTGTTTGGTGTGCGGGCACGTCGCGTGCTCCCGTTGCCGTTCCAACAAGCAGCTCTTCGTGACTAGCAACGGCGGCCTGCTGGGCAAGCTCGTCAAGGTGCCCGTGCAGCATTTGCATCATGACGGCCAACATCAGCTACTTCGAGCAGCAGTACCGGCCCAGCAGAAAAGTGGCTCGGGCGAAGAAATGCCCTTCCGGCCCATGCACTTGTCTGACCGGCGAATACGAAGATTCCTTGAGCTCTTCCGAGTCGAGCGCAGTGGACCGAGCAGACTGTAGCAAGAGGATGGCATCGGTCCCTCGAGCGAAATGAAACGCTACTTCAACGCGGTCAGGGATCGAGACAATTCGCTCATGCATTGAGCTAGTGCGAGTGACAGCAAAATAATCTACAGAAAGAGGAGAGCGAGATTGCAATCGATTGATCCGGAATAAATCAACAACTTCCTTGCTCGTGATATTACATGGTTAGTGCAAGTTGCATCACGTGAACCTGATTGCATCCTTAACGTTGACGACGAATAGGCTGCGGACTTGACAAGTGCCATCCTAGAAGCTCAGAACAATGCGAAAGAAACATGAGTATCACAAGAGCATCAGCGCTCGCGTCACGAAGTAAGAAATAGTTACCTGGCGGCACCAGGGGCAAGCCCTTCGCGTTCGACAACTCCAGTAAAGACACTTTCTGGCCCCGCAGCCCTGGAAACACCTTTTCTTGTGGGAACAATCGATCATTATCGGCCGGAAACTCACGGGTGTCTGCTTGAGGAATGGGCTCCAAAGACTGCCTTTTGATCTTCTCAACCTTTTCAGTGAAGCGCTCGCTTTCGTTTCCAGCAGCTGCAGCAGCAGCAACCGCGGTGGCTTGGCTGGTCCTGGCATCGTTGGTATCATTGTTGTTCAGTGCCACGGGGGGATGGTCGTCTCCTTCCAGCTTGCAAATGACCATTCTCCAGTACTTAAAGGCACCATCTGACCCAACAAACGTTTCCTCCTCCTCTTTCTCATTTGCGTTGCACTCAAAACGGTCATCACGATCTCGTAGCCGGGTGCGCTCCGTTGGGTCGGTCAATCTTCTCAATTGAGAATACTTCGATCTGTCACCACTGCTGTCGCTCTCACGCACTCGCTTGCGCACCAGTGCTAGTTTTCGAGCTTTCTCGGGTGACATTCGGTTTCTCTTGGCCGTGTGAATCAGCGCCAGCTCACTGAAGTACCGCTCACAGGTAGCCGTGTTGACAGCAATCGAAAGAATAGTGATCGCAAGCACCGGTAGCTTGCTGTCCGGCATATCAGACAGCACGCAATCCCAGTAATTGTGAAGCGAGCTGAAACCCGCGAACGGGAGTATGATGTTGTCTTCTCCTTTGATCCAGTTGTGCAAGTCTTCGTACAGTCGATCGTCGCTCTTGCCATTAAAGCGCCTAAAGTAATAAAGACCAATACGGCAAAGGGAACCGGTGGTTGTCAATGGGGACTGGTTCAAGAGTTTCTTGGCGGCTTCTCGATGACCAGGATGTAAAAAGAGTGCCAAAAGCATGAGGGGTTGCTCACATTGACGCCACCTCTTCTCCACTTCACGAATTAAATTCTCGGTACTATGAAGTCGTTTCGAAAACCTCGCGAAAATGTCCAAGTAACAGACGACAACATCTGCCATGGTGTTCTCGTCACGCTGAAGTTTTAGAGACGCATATGCCAAAGGCCTAACAACTGCTTCAGCATCGGCTAGCGCGCCCCAAACGTATCATTCGGAAACACACGCAGGTCATCCGGGAAACCCTTGCTTGAACGGAATTCAGCAGCCAGAAGCTCAAGTGCCCCTCGAACACGTAGTAGCGACGCGAAGCACCCATGCATACTATTCCATCGTGTTTCGCATAGCTGTTTCAGATTTAGTTTGTAGCCGTAGATGTTCGTCATACACTTCTCAGCTTCAACCAGCCACTTCGCCGAAGAACCATGCAATGCATTCACTGCGTCTGAGGCTTGCTTCGTGACAACTGCATAGTCAGACTTGAGTACGGCTTTCGCCAAGATATTCAAGTCATGAGCAAAGCAGATAAAAAAAACAATTGCAGGCCACCGAAGACTCAAAATCCGTCTCGCGCGGCCACATTGACCAGCATTGTCTGTAACAACAGCTTCAATTATCCAGCCATCCTCTTGCATCTTGATCATCACCTTCTCCATTTGTTCAGCGATAGCCAGACCACCATGTCGTGAGCCCGTGGCGAAGAGACCATAGGTCAGTATGAAACCAAAAAGCACCAGTTGACAACCCAGCAAGTGCTCGCGGGAAATGTTTTGCCACACGTCGGACAAAAAGTTCGCGCGGCCTTGGGTTTTTGTTTGGCACTCGCGCAGGGCTGAGCTGTCGTCGTTCTCGCAGGTCCCTGTGTACTCATCCAATATAGGTCCTCCAAACGTCTTGTGAGGCGACAGCGGCAGAACGGCAGCTTTCATCTTCTGGGCGAACTCAATCAGACAAGCAAATGTCTTTAACGCAATAAAACTTTCAGGAAGGTTGCCGTCCGCCTGGAACTCGAGAAGATGCCGGTTCAATTGGTTGCGCTCTTCCTCCTCCGAAATCCCTACGAAGTATTCGTCGATTCGCTTCTGTCGTTTCGGGTTCACTTACGAGAGGACTCCATCGTCATAAAAGTGCGTGCCGCCCGACGTAGATCTTTCACTGTCAGCTCCCGGAAGAGCGTTCGCGCTCGCGCAAGCTTTGACGTAGGCTTTGAAATGTGGGCAGTGCTTCAAATGGCTTTTGAACGTCTCGATGCGCCCTTTGATCTGCTTGGGCTCACACAGTGCGAACTTGCCGTCGGGTTGCTTCGACGTCTCGTACGCACGATCGCAGTGGTTCCAGATGTGCCAGAACCTGCCGTTCCCGCAACCAACCTCCAGGTTAGTGAACTCCAAGCGTTCATCGCTCGGAGGATGCCCCATTACGTGTGCTCCGTGAGCTTCGCTTCTTGCTTCTCCTCCGACGCTGCAAAATGTTGTATGAATGACTCGCTGAGCGGAGATACCCACTCATCAGACTTATCCAGTACCCACCACTGCATAAACCAGATAGCACGCCAGCGGGGCAGACCAGCGCAGATGAGCATCCAAGATTGAGCAGCACTAACCACAGTGTCCCCCCGAAGATGAGCTTGTACTCCATTTGGCATTTTCTGCTCGCGTGTGTGCTGGTAAGCAAGACAGCGAATGCTCATTTTGTCATTTCTAGTGTACCCATTGATGGTGGTCCCTGAGAAACCAGTCACGACCAGGTTCTTCTGGTTGTGCTGGCTTTTCCACCAGGCTGAACCATAGTTTTTTGTAAAACCAGCAAACACCATAAACCAACAACCAGCCAACACTGGAACATGCATTCGCAAATTATTTGAAACAGATGCGAGCGTTTCGTTTTATCTGGCTTCAACCTGCCCCTCCTATTTTCCGGTAATATATCCGTAAGTTTCAACGCTTTTGGTAGTGTCTGATCTGTTTTTAGAGGGGTGAACGCTTGGAGGCTTATATTACACCTAGCCACTCGCATCTGATTGGCTTATTATGTTTAGGCAAAAGTAGATGCAATTGAGCGACCCTTCAGGTCAAAGGATGCATAACGCCCCCATCGAGGGGGTCCGAATCCACCCCGTTTTTGAGAAGGCCTTGCTTGGATGGGGGCAGAATGCACCCGCCGTTCGCGAAAGGGTTAAACTCACCAGCGTCCGAGTTTCTACAGTAGTGACACCACCGACAAAAGAAAACCTGACAATCAAGCCTGCTGCCTACCTGTAGCTGACGCCGCTCTCCTCACGCGAGTAGCAATCCTACGATATCCCCGTCATTTTTCAATTCAATCGCACAGGGCCTCGCCGTGCAGCATACAGTTCCCAACTTTTCTCCAAAGATGGATTCGCAACTGCTAGCACCAGTCCCCGATACCCAACGCTGGCCAGACAACTGAAGATGGCTGTTGCTCGCATCAACCGGACGCTCGCTGCACTTGATTTGAGTCGTGCCTCTCAGGTTCCACGCGAGAGCGTGTGCGATGCGACTCTGGCCGAGTGGAGTGCGTTCCAGCAGACCGACGGCCAAGCGCTGAGGTCTTCTTACATGGAGTGGATTGAGGGGAAGATCTACATCGTGGAGTTGCCATCCGTCGAGCACGATTACTACGCCCACGAGTTCCATAACCTCATCGTTATTCAGCCTGCTGTCCTCAACTACCTCCGGGGCCACTCCACGTCGTCTCAGCCAAAACGTCCCGAAGATGAGACGAAGTATGAACCCGACGCAAGCTATGGTCCTAAGTCACGAGTGGGTCTCTCTTGCTGCATGAGTCGCAAGTTTGTCGAGTGGCACACAGTCGTTGACTATGCGCGTAAATGGGGAAATTCACCTGGTTGTCTCGACTGGAAGGCTCAAAAGTGGGCAGGGTACCTAGAGTGCGCTTTATATTATGCATCGTGGTGACAGCTACTTTGAAAACTGCGAAATACGTCGGGACCAGCAACTCCCGGAATTGGATCCAACCCATAGTAGCCCGTGCAACGCTGATATGTTTCAATTCACACGTGACCTTCTTGGCTTACAGTCACGAGACGAGCCGCCTCACGACCCACCTACTAACGCTCGGGGTTCCGTTTCCAGACCATCTTGTTGGCGATTTATTCAAGGTTCTCGTCCACGTCCGACGGATTCTGGTCGCACGAGGTGCTTCTTTTAGTGTGCGGAAAACT
>JAGDFM010000048.1:0-22830 GCA_019155715.1 Phytophthora pseudosyringae
ACGATTCGCCGCGCCGACAAGATTTGTGTCGTGAGCGGCGGCAAGATCGCGGAGCAGGGTACGCACCAGGAGCTGTTGCAGTTGAACGGTATCTATGCCAACTTGGTGGAGTCGGCATCGATGTAGACAGGAACGTGGTTACACCACAACGAAATAGACTTCCATTTCCACTTGACCTCGCGTTCAATTGCCACTTTCAAGCGGAACGTACCCTCGCCACTAAATTAAAGCGTCAGGGTTCTCCTCGCAAAAGACCGAGTAGATTTTCTTCGAGAGAGCTCGCTGAATTCGAGCATCGTGAAGCTTGTCCGCTACAAGATCTTCTTTCTGCGCTCGCGATAGCTTCGGATCACGATAGACACACATGAGGCTGTCAAAAGTAGGAAAATGGTTCAGCAGGCACTGGGCCTTGTCCTCACTCACCCCCGGGATCACTAGAAGCATGCGAAGCCACGCGTTAGCGCATACACTCGCTGTACCCCCGCTGTGTGTTACTCGAAACGAGTTGTACCGAGGCACGGACTCCAGGAACTCCTCCAAAGCTGTTGCACGAGATGATGCAGCAACAAGTTCGCGAGTCAGCAGCGCCACGTAATTTGCCGTGGCTTCAAGGTCGCACGTGAACTTTGTATGGACCCCCATGTCCATGAACAACTGGAACGCGACTTCCTGTAAGTCTGCAAATGTGAGCATCGGAGAGCTGGCACTCGGTCCAGTTTTCTTCTTCTTTTGCTGTTTCTTGAGCTCAATAAGAGCTCGATCCATGCCTTGAATAACGACAAATAATTTGTTCGACTCTTCCTCGTTTTGAGCCTTTCGAGCCTTTGGCACCAATGACTGAATATACCGCACAGCAGCGACCAACTCCTTGTAGCCTTTCTTCTGTATCATCTCCAGGAACACGCCCGCTTCGTAGTAAATCGCACACGAGTAATGCGACTCACCACAGCCCTTGCGTTCCCACCGTATTACCCCCGGAATGATACAATTCAGAGCAGTCGCCACTGAATACGGCACGGGCTTGCCATTGTACACATGGCTCTTCAGCGCCTCACGAATGCCGTCTCCAGCCGCCGACGTGTCCAGCGACTTCTCCATCTGCACCAGTGCAATAACCCCAGCAGTGGCTCGTCCACCTGTCCTCGACCTACAAGGCGACGCTCCTGTCGCCGTCCTAACAGCACCTGCCACTTCCCCCACAGCAGCAACCGTCGTCGTCTCTCTCCTCTTCCCTGCGCCTCCACTGGCCCTCGTCGTCTCCGAGTGAAGGTCCTTCAAGTGTCCTGACAGCCTCCGCGCCTGCCTCGCTCCTGTTTGCTTGCTCTTTTCAGGAAACACTCGACGTCTCGCAGTCGTCGTCATCTCGGGCGACAAAACCTCCGGCTCGTCATCGTCAGAAGCTGCAGCTTGAGCTGGAGCTTGAGCTTGAGCTGGCAGCGAGTACGCGAAAGGCGGCGGGGACTCGGACGGATCGTACGAGAAGGAAATCTCGTCCTCCTCCTCGTGCTCGTCATCAACTGCAACGGCAACGGCAACTTGTTGTACTGTATTGATGTAGCCATGTGACGTGGAGGGGGATGGGCGCGGTGACGACGGCGACGTGGTCAGGTCCACGACGGACGAAGAGGGACCATCACTCTGCTTCTTCTTGGGCGACGGCGTGATGAGCTCGATGACCTCAACGCAGGCGCTGGGGCTTCTATTGGGGGCGCCACGGTGGCCGCTGGACGGGATGCCCAGCTCCGTCAGCATCGCGTCCAGCGCGCCGTCGTCCTCGTCCTCGAGCGAGTCGCGCGGGCGCGTGCGGCGGCGCTTCCGGGCGCGCGCAGACGGCGACGGGGTGCACTCCATGAGGCGGTGAAATGTGAAATGTGACGATTGGAAAGGTGAATATGTAAAACAGTACTGTCAACCCTCTATAGAAGGTGCAGTTATATTATTTGTTGGAAAATACATGTTGTTGGTCCGAACAACTTGACCAGACGGATACATAGCTTGTCGATTCAATGGTTCGATAAACACGCTCGTGTTCGCCTACTTAACGACTTACCACTGATGCTTGCTGCCACAGCAATCCAGATGCGCTCTTCAGCGAGAGGAGATTGGCGGGTGAAAGTTTGGAAGAAGTGGCTCCTTCCACCTCGTTGAACTCTTGTGGTAAGATTTGAATGCCTCTGGGTTAAAGGGGGTCCTGGACATTGCAGCTGACTGAACCTGGGCAGCCACCACCGCCCCTGCAAAGCGAACGATTAGCGACTTTGACTGTCCTGACTTGGGAAACTAGGGGGGGGGGGGGGCTTTGACGCTTACTTGAAACCTACTTCGACAGATTCCAGCAAAAATCACGTGGATCTGTAAGAAGCTAATACGTTCGTGTCACTTCAATAGAGTCATGGTTGAATGCAACAATATATTCGGCATGTTGTCCGTTCTGGAAGCAAGAGCAACGATAACACGTATTTTTTTGGTTGAAATTCTTGTGAGACCAGTCCAGGATTACTTGCCGAGCTGAACGATAGTGAGGTAGCTATTGTCCTTAAGTTGAGCATTGCACCGGACTGTCAACGAATCGCCACTCTCTACACTTGCGATACTCGTCAGACATGAACTGAAGTTGCCGTTGTAGATACAATTGGCCGCTTGGATGCACTCGGTTCCTTTCATCAACTGAAGTGTATATCCGTCGGATGAGGCTTGGTAGGTAATTGCCACTGTCACCAGATACGTCCCAGCAGTGCTCGGAAAAAATTTATTCAATATCAATAGTACTCGTTTTTTTGTAGGAATTATTAACTATTGGTTATCCAGGCAGACGCGTATTATTGATACCACGAGAATATATTACTATTTGCGTGTTCGGTCCCGTTGGACCGGAGTTGAACCGGAAATCATCTTGTTCTGAGTGAGTGGCCCACAGCGGGGCAACTTTCAGTATCCTACGGACTGAGCGAGGCATCCTCTATTGATCACTTCCACTTCCTCAAGCTGCAGCCCAACGCCCAAGAATGAGCTCTGCCCGCAACCGCGGATCTGCCGATTTTTCTTCCTCGCGGACGCAGACCACTACTACGCGTGCAACTACTGTGGGGCACGGCGTTAGCAGCTCCCGTCAAGCGGTTTCGCCAATTTGATCAGCCACCTCAAAGACAAGCACCCTCTCTACGTCGGCGACTATGAGTCCCACCAGCGCAGGCAGGCGGGGTCGCTCACGGCCTATGGGCTCGTCAATCCTGCCGCCTCCAACATGTATTAGTGGATGGAGTGGATCGTCACCCGCAACATGCCCATCAGCGAGGTCGACGATCCACTCACAAGAAGCATGTCCAAGCTGAAGCCTGTATGCTCGAAGACTCTCAAGATCTACATGGCTTGGTGGTGGCCACGATCGAAGCCAAGATTACCGCCGAGATGCCGGGCCCCTTCGGCATCATATTCGACGGGTCAACATTTTTTCCTGGAGAATTACGTCGCTCTGTTCGCCGTGTATTGGCATGGCAGCCAGCTCAAGCAAACGCTACTCGCTATTGCACCAATGGAGGAGGGTGATCTGACGGCCCAAGCGCATTGCTCTTTCATGAAGAAGATCATCGAGAGTTTTCACCAATCAGAATCGATGTTGTCGTTTCTGATTGGTGATAATTGTTCTACCAATCGCGCTACTGCGACAGCCTCGAGATCCCGTTGATTGGTTGTGCGTCGCACCGCTTCAACCTGGCCGTGAACTCGTATTTAGAGGACTACAAGACGACGGTAGATGCGGTGAGCAGGCTCATGGCGGCGCTGCGTACTATCAACAATCGCGCCGCTCTGAGCGAGCACACGCCACTCTCCCCGTTGAGGCCTAACGTGACCCGCTGGAGTTCCACATTCGAGATGGTGGCTCGCTACGTCAGGTTCCGGGACGAGATCAAGCTGGTCGAAGCGGTGTTCGACCTCATCTCCAAGGCGGCAATGCATCGGCGAATTGAGGCGCTGCTAGTGGATCTCCGTCTTTTCAACAGCGTCACCATCAAGCTGCAGTCGGAGGATCTGACACTGGCTGATGTCCGCACCCTGTTCGACTCCGTGGTTCAGCGCTTCCCGTCGATGAATCCGAAACTGAATGCCACGGCTTCCATCGTGCATTCTGAGGCTGCTGCGGTGAAGGTACTGTTCCATGGTTATGACTACTACCGAAAAGTACTAAAATGTTGCACAACAGGTCATTAACGGAGAGGTGAGACGTCTTACGTCGAATGAGCGCAAGGCCATCAAGCGCTTCGAGGTCGCAGTACCGGCAAATGCAGGCTCGAAGCGCAAGCAGCGGGACGAGGAGGAGGAGAAGAAGGAGGAGGACTTCGCGACGTCGGTGCTCCGCACAAAGAGAGCAGGTGGAGACCAACAGGCCTCGAGCGCGTACGTCAAGCTCCTTGAAAAGATGCCGCCTACAAGCAACCGCTGTGAGCGGCTATTCTCACAGGCCAAGCTTGTGCTGACGCCATAGAGAGCGTCGCTGTTGCCGGTGAACTTTGAAATGCTCATGTTCCTCCGTGCTAACAGAAGCTACTGGGATGTGACTACTGTGCATGACGTGTACCAGCAAATGTGAGTGAGGCTAGGATCCGCAAGAACTGCGCAATACATTGAGTATTGGACAATTATTAACCATTGCTTGTGCGGATATGGCGTTATTTATTAAGGTAGCTGGTGGCAGGCAGTACAATATGTTATGGTATTTTCCGAGCACTGCGTCCCAGGCTCCAAGTGTTGGATAGTGCCATCAAAACCATTCACATACTTCTCCACGTATCCCCACCGAAGCATATCACCGACTTTAGTCGTTGCTCGCACTAAAATAACCTCCAAGCTTTTGTTAGCGGTTCCCAATTCCCTCAGTTTGAGAAGAGTGTCGCCGTGACTGGCCTGTTGATCCTCCACTATTTCTTGCAGGTCACGCAATTTCGACTCCAGCACATCAATTCGCGCCAAAGAAATTGGCTCCAGCTCGAACGTATACGCCACCACTCGTGTTTTCAGAAGAGTTTGGAACTTTACTGCAATCCCCAAGCGAAAGATGTCATCTTTGACATGCTGGAATGTCCTCGGTACATCAGCTCCATCTTCCAAACCTTTGCTCAGCTGCACGTGGAAGCACTACACGAGCACAAAATATACATTTAGCTGCCACAGTTTCTTTTCTTTTCACACCCAGACACGTACCTCGATATATTCTGACGCAGTGGCTGATGGAATGGCGTTATTAGGTCCAATGAATTTCTCACGGGTAAGATCGCTCGTACACCTGCACATTGAGGATCGACAAGTTAATAAACCAAAGTGTCTGTACGACGCATTCAAAAGAAAAAAGAAAAAAACTTGCCACTGCTTCTTGCTCTCGCAGTCTTCGAGCCAAATACGAAACTTGCTGTTTCTCAGCGAGAGTTTGTAGCGGTAGGTCGGTCCAGCAGTTTGATCAAAAACGGTGATGCCTTCAAACTCAACAACCTCTTGAAACAAACGATCGGGCTTGATAACTGGCTGGACGTGTGCGTACGCATTGGCACTTGTGGAGTTAGTTGGACGTCGCGCTCATGCAAAAGGTCAGACGTTGAGCAGAATTGTGGTTCGCCCAGAGATAGGAAGTTGAAGACCGAGGGCATGTCGGCAGGACAGGAAAACATTCATGATTGATAAATAGCGATGAGTGACCTTGCGACTGATTGAGGGACGAAGCAAAAGACATAACATGAGAGAATAAAAAGATGAAAGGCTGGAACAGCAGTTGTGGTAGTTGAAAGTACGTAAATTAATGACTGAGGCTGGCAATTTACAGTCAGAAGTAGAGCCAAAACATCGATCTTGATAAAAAAAACTGAGTCGGACGCACGCTGAGCATTAGAGCACCACCGGTTAGGTGTTCCTTCGGCCATCCATAATAGCAGCAAATGAGAGCAGCTAATTCGATGCAGGGAGTGTCATCTTACCATAAATGAAGTATTTATATACACCAGCTGAAAAAATTCCGCCCGAGTGACTTCAGACAGCATTTTGCCTCGATGCGAGCTGTAGAAACGAGAATGAGTGCCCCCGTTCAGCCGATAGCTATGCCTGTGCTCTCTTATGGCCCAGTGGTAACCTCATCCAAGTCACCCATTGAATTCGAGGGAATCACGACCTTTTCTCTTCCTCCGACAGAGACCTACCACTACTCCCTTTCTCTGGAGTGCGGCAAGCTCCGCATCTCCCTTGAGGACTGCGAGAGCAAGAAACAGTGGTAACTTAGACGCTTATTTGGTAAGACACACGCCGTTAGTACTTCAAACTCACCCTCCCTGTGTTGGTGAACTTCAGGTGCACGAAGGAGCTGGGCATCGAAGACTACATCGATCCTTCAAACTCTATTCCAGATGCCAGGGCACCTGACTACGTTGAGGTCATATTGTAGTATTCTACGCGGATCATCTTTCATAATCGGGAACTAACTATTCGTTTTTGTGTGATGTTGGGCAGTGTTTTCACGAGTTGTTGGCTAAACCTTCGGAAGACGGGGGTAAAAGCCCTCGAGAGCTTCACTGCAACAAAGGCGACCAACTACAACTGGAGATTCATGTGAAGGTGCAAGCTTTGATGAAGTCAAGGGTAGTGACGTACTCATTCCACCTGGAACCAGTTTCAGTGGAACGAATTGATGTTCTTGAGGCGAAGGTCCGGGACCTACAAGAAGAAGTCAAATCTCTTCGAGCAGCAGCTACTGGTAAAAATTCGACCACACGAGAGATGCAGAAAACGATCTCAGATCTACGAGTGGAGATGAAGTTGCTGCGTGAAGCAGTGAACCCTCCAGGGATCTTTCTAGCTCGAGCAACTAGTCAGCTGGGAGTGGATGGGGTGGTTCTCTGGCGCTGTGAGGACCTCAAAGTAGTCGATGGCGTTGTTGAGAGCCTCAGCCCGGGTGTGTACCAGGTCAACATTACGGTGGACTTTGACGATTGCCGGAGCAAGAAGAGCATGCAGCTGAATAAAGGCACTAAGCTGATCTGCTCCATTAGTGGCTCGCAGCAACTCTCCCTGGCTAGTTTCATTCACGTGAACAAAGGCGACAAGCTCTCAGTCCAAGCCAGCGGCAATCTGTTGTCTGGTTATATGACACTCGCTCTCGTGGCAAGATTAACTGTTTAGGGCTTAACTCCTCGAAGAAGCAGGCATTGAATTTAAAGTAAAGGCTCGAAATGACTTTCCACTACTATTATCGCGAAATATTCCAGTTTAATGATCTATCGCATGAATCTCACTCGGACTCTAGATATTTAACAGGTAAGCTCCTAACCTTCACCCATGGTTTCACACCGTATACGTGTATCTCTGAATACGTAGTATTTTACTTACTTCGAAGTACTAGGTTTGCTAAAGGAAGAACTAGGTTTGTTAAACAAAAGGTGAAGGACTGGAACCGATCCACTGGATCCTGGCCTGTACCGATTATCTACGGTGATCAACCATTTGACAGCAAACCAAAATCAATTATTCAACTGACGAAAGCGACAAGTCTAGCTACATTCCGAGTCGAACGAGTGCCAAACGATTGGTAGCAATCACGTTGGCAGTACACACGACAGAAAGCTGGTCGCCTCTTTCCATCCGAGTGATCCACGTCAAAGCGGTAGAAGGGGGTAGTTCGCTGCATATCTGCAATATACCAACATGATGCACTCCGTGTTTTTCACCATCTTGATTTAAGACCCGTTCCACTCGCAATTGACAACCACCACAGCTTGGTACACACCAGGATAGTCAACTCGAATAACGCTGGTGGCACTAGAGCACAACCATGTTCGATCCTTGTGTGAAAAATCTTCGTGCTGTCGTCCAGATCGCGATCGCTTTTAAGCCTTTTCACCACTTCCTGCAGACCCCGCATTTTAGCCTCTAGCACGTCGATCCACATTGCAACTCGCTCTTGATGCATCACCTGTTGCTTCACTGCCAACTGCAACCGAAAGTTGCCCTCCTCGTGAGCTCTTGCGTTGGTGGTGGATTTCATCAACTCATGAAAGCACTGAAACGCAGTCAATCATTTGAATCAGTAGCAAGCACGCATTCTCCATTTCAGTGTTTTACCTCGACCAAGCGTATACGCAGGCTTCAAGACTCAATTCGGTCGTACACCTACACGAATCAAATGCAATGTTCATGTAAGTGGTAGGCGAGACCACAAGTTGCAAACAGTGTAATCAAATTTCTTGCTGTCGCAATTCTCGAGCCAAGTGCGCATTTTGCCTTGCTGCAGCACAATCGCATAAGCTTAGCGGAACAACGATGACGGTGGTGCATCAAGCAACGCGACACCTTCACAGACGAGTTCTACTTCCATGGAGCTGCCATTCCACACAGCTTTGTCAGCAAGAGCAAGTGAGGTCCCGTTTTAGCCAAACTACTAGTTTTATTCATTCGTTAGAATATCAAACCCCAAACGAACGTACTGCATCCATCATGCGCACCTCGAAGAGTGTGAAAAATTCAAACATGCGTGTGTTTGTGGTGCTGAACCCCAACTCGTTTCAGCCAACGCAACTCACTCTCCTAGGCGAACCAGAGTCAAGTAGCTGGCCCCGGAGAGGTTAGCGGGGCACTTCACAGTCAGCTGGTCGGTCTTGCCCATGCGAATTGTGCACATGACGGAAGTCGAAGCATAGTTGCCTTGAGCGTACCCACAGTACGCGCTTTGGATGCACTCGGAGCCTTTCATCACCTTGATTGACAGATTGTGGTTCGCTGACTGGTGGTTAACAACCACCATCACTTGGTACGTGCCGGGCGATTCGACGCGTACGATACCATCCAGTCCAGTCACGATAGCGTTGAGGCCGAAGATGAATGCCGCGTTTTTCCAGCAAATCAAATCGCCGGATGCTTTGGTCGTTGCTTGCAGTGGAATGACCACCGAGTTGTCCTGGGCAAGATGCAGCCCCTTAACCTCGTCTTTCAACTGCAAGACCGCTGCGTCACGGCTGGCCACATCCCTCTGCAGTTTTTTCATCCCTTCGTCGAGTTTCTGGATGGCAGCGTTCTGGCAAGACGCAGCCTCCTGGTCGTTGGAACGAAGAACCTCTACCTCATCCTGCAGGTCGCGAAGTTTCGATTCCAGGACGTCAATGCGCTCCACTGAAATAGTCTCGAGGTCGAACGTGTAGGTTGCTATTCGTGACTTTCGTAGCACTTGGATCTTGACTGCCAGCTCCAGTCGAAAGCCGCCATCCTGGTGCCGCTGAAATGAGCTTGGAATGTTGGACAGGTCGTCCTTGGCGGTGTCCAGGAGCTCGCGGAAGCACTATTCGACGAAACAATAGGGTCATAAAGCGATAATGTAGCATCTAAGTCGCCACAATTGTTTTCTCGACACGCACCTCGACGTAGTCCGACACAATGGCATCCGGGATAACGTTGCTGGAGTCGACGTAGTCCTCGATGTTCAGTTCCGTCGTGCACCTCAACGAGTTCAAAACAGGCAAACATGTTAGCAACCCGTTCAATGCCTGACACTGAAACCCGTCAGCTTTTACCATTGTTTCTTGCTCTCGCAGTCTTCGAGCCAGATGCGAAGTTTGCCATTCTTTAGCGAGAGTGAATAACGATAGGTCGACGATGTGGACGATGCGAAGAAGGTCGTGCCTTCAAACTCGAGGAACTCTTGCGGTGAGGTCTTGGATGGCGGAAAGTTGAGTGGGATAGCAGTGGGGATCGCTGTCGGATGGACTGGAGCACTAGTAGCAACTTCCGCAGCTCCGTCGGATTTCACGGCGTCGGACATGTGTGGTAGTATCTACTGGGGGGGAATCTGGAAAGTGGGAGGAGAACTGAAACCCCAACGGACAGGTCGTGAGGGATCTGTGAACATTATTGCGGACAAAGTGGGCATTTTGCACCCATCGAAGATGTTTGCAAAAACGGGTGTGTTTTGACCCCATTGATGGGGGCAGTACCAGGTTTCCTGAGGCGGGGAGGTCTGTGAACTCACCGAAGAAGGTGGGTGGTGTTGGGGGGGGGCGAAGAAGCATGCAAATCAAACGTGTTGCGAATGCTGAAAACAGCGAGGCTTGAAGAACCATTTGGCAAGAAAGTTGAAATGCGATCGCGATTCGGTTGCTGCGCGCGGCACCTCGCTGCAGTGAGCTACTAGTACTACTCGCGCATGAAACTTGGAATTCCGCTTGAGGACTGGCAGGCGATGTTCCCATCGGCGCGGTCGCTTGCTCGCCATGGCGCTGCGCAGTAAAACTGACGACCTCTTCCCAAGAAACACAGGCGCATCGAAAACTTCTGGATCGTGAACTCCGCTCATTTTTGCTGTTATTCGTGCAGTGTCGGGGAAAAGGAAGTTTGGGAGGGAGTCTCGACGGCGGGTGTTGGACCGTGGCGCTAGTGGCTGAACTGGGTAGTCAGCATCATGCAATTGACGCATGAGGTGCCAGAATCGCGCCCAGACGAGTTGTGACGACACTCCAACGTAGGAACTCTGCCGGCCTAGGTTTCCAGGATGTGGGGGAAGTAATTATCTATTAGACTTAATATCCACAGAGTGATTGTTACTTCAACTATCTGACATTCCAAAACTTTAGGAAACAATTACATTTTCCAAACCTATCGCCTTTCACAGGGTTTCAATTTGGTGTGCCGCTCCACAATCGACACCAAGCCGCTATGAGTTCCTCAATGGGCGACCCGGACGGCGACGTAGTGATGGCCGCCCCCACGCCCCTAGCGGCCTCCCGCTCTACTGCATCGTCTCAATCGGATGCTTCACGTCTCCTCTCCATCGTGGCCGCAGGAGAGCTCCCAACGCTCCCTCCTGATGTCGCGACGAGCGACTCAACTGAGGCGCTGGACGAGCTGCTGACCCCCTTCCTGCCGCTCCTGACGCGTCTCCAGAGCTCGCGCCGCGCCGTATCTACCTCCCATTCGATCCCCAAGTCCACGGCGCTGGACGCCACGCTTCTCCGCGTCGAGAATGCCTCGAAATGGCGCCAATACGCCCAAGTGTTCGCGGAGCTGGCGCCGTCCAAGCTCCAATCGGCCGTAACTCCCGACTCCGCGGCTGCCTTTCGCCGCTTCGAGAGCGGATCAGCAGCTGAGCGAGTGATGATCGTGCTGTGCGAGTGGCTGCTCGCTGCTCCCGGAAGTCTGGAGGCCAGCGAGCTCTTTTTGAACGAGATCTACCAGGAAGAAGTCGCGGCCATTCTCGTGCAGACGCTGGCCAGTGCCAGGCTCCAGACGCAGCAAAGAGCAGCGCAGAACCCTCTGGGCATTGCGGCGGTGGCTCGCAAGGTGCTGGCGGTGCCTGTGGGCCCCGTGCTGCTCTCCAGACTAGCGGTCAACGACCCCGCGAGCGTCGAGCAGCTCGTGGACGCCGTGGTGGCGGTCGTCGTGGAGATGACAACGACGGACAAGCCCATGGCCCAGCAGGAGCAGGACGCACTGACGAGCTCGACCTCCGTGCTGGAGAACGCAAGCCAGGCCTGCGTGCAGCTGGCCACGCTCACGCCGCTGTATGCGGCGAGACTGAGGGAGAAGCTCAGTGCACAGACCACGGCGCTGCATTGCGCTGCTATGGCGTTTGAGCTGTTGGCGACGTGCACCAGTCAAGAGGACGTGGGGGTATTCATGTACCAGTGGCTGAAGAGAAGTGGAGCGCCCGGATCGGCGCTGAGGACGTATGTGCAGCTGGCAACGCGTGAAGGTGCTGCAGGGACGAGCGAGTTTCTACAGGATGCGGTCACGAATCTGACCAAGATTCGCGGTGTGCTCTTGGACACGCTGGACAGCGCGGGCTCGAGCGTGTCACCGTACGAGTTGACGGCTGCTCTGGGCGTGTGCGTCAGACTGCAGGTGCTTGGCAGTTTTCCGCTCACGGAACCGGAGCGAATCCGACTGCTCCAGAGCCTGGACAAGCTTGCTACGTCATCGTCATCGTCGCGTGCTATTAGTCTGGCGTTTATTGTGGTAGTGCTGCTGTGGTACCCCCTCGCGCCGGCGTTGAGCAAGGCGCCGGGTCAACGTGACGAGCACACCAAGACTGCCGTGACTCTATCTCAGCAAGTTTTGGTTTCACTGTTTCAAGCACGAGATGCTGGCGCCGGCCCTCTTTTCGTTGTCTCGGCAGTGCTGTTCTACACGAAAGCCCCGGCGCTTGTTTCTTTCCTCGCGTCAGTGATTGGGTTTGATAGAGACACGTGCAACGCTGCCTCGACCTCGGCTGTAGGAGGTGGCTTTCAGGTGCTGCAGGCTTTGCGAGCGGAATATCTTCATGTTTTCGGAGATGTGGTCCTCAAGCCGGTTCTGACAGAGAATTTGCTGGCCCGCGAGGTGCTGACTTTTCCACCAGCAGCTCGGGTCTCGGCGTTGGACGCGGTTTCATCGGGTCACGGCCAACATGAGTTCACGCTGCGTGGATTACACGGACTCCTGTGCGAAAAGTCTTTCTTGCGACACCACCATGCCCATCGGCTTGAAAGCTGGTTAGCCACCCAGGTTGGAGAACAGTCCGCTTTACCTGTTCACCCTCTTTTGGTGAGTCTGCTGCTAGAATGGATCGAGAACTATATCATGGCATTCGAGTACCCCATCGCTCAGGCTCCTCGTCGACTTCAACTGTCGATTGTCCCGCTTCGAAGCTCCACTTTGGCAAAATGGCTCTCGGCGCCGTGCTTGGGACGCGCTTGTGACCCCAGTAAAGGCCATGATCACGAGTTGATGTGGGCACGTGGAGTCCTGGGGCTAACGTATGCGCTCCAGTTCAACCAGCGACTACGTCATGCTACCATGGTCGCTGGGAGTAAACTGAGCAGTCTGGTGTCAACCTCGTCAGTGGCTTCAGGGGCATCAGTCTCGGCTGCACTTGGGCCTGGTGCTGATATTTGCCTGCACTACGACTTAAGGCCCTTCCCGTTGCGCAACATTGTAACGCAAGCGCTCGCTCGTGGAGATCAGGGCGGTGCCTTCGAGTACGTTGCCCCGACACTGCTGAAGCTCATGATGGAGGAGCACCCGCAGCTTTTCGATGCTGCCACAGCATCAGTGCCATCAGGGTCGACGTTGCAGCTATTGCCGCTTGCCTCCGGTCCTCGAGATGTCGCTGAGTGTGATCTGACAAACAGCTGGTTCCGCCGTCGCCGTAAATGCGGCGTACCACCCGATGTCCAAGTTGTTCAATCTCCTGCGTCATGGACTGCTGTCCAAACGCTACTGTTAGAGCTCCAGTCAGCTCCGATCGCAGTGGTGACGCGCGAGTTGCCCGTTCTAGTGGATGGCTTCCTCCCATACGCCGTTGTATCTTCCGAAAACTCAGCCTCATCATGTCGACAAGTGGCTGCATTCTGTTCACAGCTTGCATCGCTTTACGAGACTCGCGCTCGTCGCGAACAGGGAGCGAGCATTTCACTATTGATGCGATTGGTGCATGTGCTGTCCTTTCCGGAAGCACTATGGCGTCAACAGCAGGTGCAGTCACACCAAGGAAGTGCGCTGCAATTGCTGACGTACATGCAAGTGCTAGAGGAACCATTCCGACTTATCGATGATGCCCACGATGGCGTATTCAAGCAGCCAGCGCTGCTGCGTGTCCTGCTTGGACTTATCCGGGATGTACGTGCAGCAGCGAACGTCCATGTGGCCAAGTGTGATCCGAGCTTGGTGCCAGTGGAAGGTATGCCTGGCTCTTCATCTACTACTACCAGCGTCCAGCAGCATCAGCTCCTTCAAGACTGCCTGCTGATTCATGGACTGCTGAAGCGGCTTTTGACACTGTGCTCGGAATCACGTGATGACGAAGTGGCTGAAGAAAGTCGCACGCTGGTGTGCACAATTGTGGACGAGCTGCTGGTTGCAGATGCTGAGACTTCGTCTCCGACTCCTCCACGACTGCTACTGGCAATTCACACGCAGGGCTACGATGCAACATTGGTTCCGACGTTGGTCGCTAACGTGCCGGCTATGAAGCTGCTGTGGGACCACTGGATGGTGGCGCCTTCATCCTCTTCATCTGGCTCTTCATCCTCTCGCTCAGCTACGCCCGGGACGAAGCCACTGATGGAGTTCGTGGCGGAAGGAGCCGAGAAGGACCTGCCGAAGTGGCGTTTCCGTCTACGCGTAGTACTTTCATTGTGTGCAGCACACCTTTCGGGGAGCAGACAGAGTGCAGCGATGCAACAAGCGCTCCGTGTGGTCTGGAATAAAATTCGCAATGGCGTCGGAAGCTTAGGCGAGGCCAGCGCCGGATACATCAATTTCTTGGGTGAAGTGCTGCCCTGGATTGTAGACGCGTGCTCGCAGAATGCGGACCTCAACGCAGAGCTCGTGCATTTCTTGCTCAAGCTGCAGAGACAGCAGCAAAGTGGCTCAAGTAATAGCAAGGGAAGGGATGGTCGGAGAGTTTCAGCTGAGGCAGCAGGGAAGCCTCAAGAGCAGCGACAGTTACTGGAGCAAGTGTTGCACGATACTTACGCCTCCTTGCTTCAGCGGATTTAAAGGGTGGCTGGTTTGGCGAAGCTGGCGGAATCCTGCAGTGTAGGTGAGGCGACCATACTAACAAGTGCCATAAATGTGCGCTGATGAACTGGTCCCTGAGCTACATGCGCTAATTATGAGGAGCGACGAAGTGTCGTTTTGGTGGCGAGGAAACGCCTCCGAGCTTTAACCACTAGGATCGACTGAGCAACTCAAGGCGTGCGTGTTGCGTTGAGCTGAGAGGAATTCATGAGCGGAAGCGCACGATCGGATAAGGTGTCGGCCATTTCTGGAGCTACTCATACAGGTTCGAGTCCGCGGGTATACATTGCCTCGCCGCCGAAAGCTTTGAGCCCGACGAGTCCGAGATCAGCGGAGGCTATTGGGAGGGATGTTGACTCGTGGAATGAAGCGAGCAGCGGCAGTGGACTCGCGTATTCGATTAAGGTGGGTGCTTGTGACCCGCTTTCGTCTTCGTTCTTGTCTTGTAAAATCGGCGTCTCAACGTTTTCACGTGTCCCTACGTTAGACTTTCCGAAGGAAGAAGCATGTACCAGAGCGTCTTCATCCTCTGGAGGGCGAATCCCCGCGTCATCAACGCCATCCACGCAAGCAACGCCACCTCTCCGAGGTACCGACTTCTCCTTCCCGTTACGGTGCTACACCTTATTCACCCCGTGTAGCAAAAGGAACCACCCCTGAAGACTCGGACGAGGAATTGACCCAATTGAAGCGCCTTAATGCTCATTTGGCTTCGGGTGAGACTGTGGAAGAGTGGATTCGGTCGTACGAGCTCGAGCGCGGGAATTTTGCGTCATTTGCCGTGTTTACTGAGGTCAAGTTGGATGAAGTGCAGGAAACTTATGTTGCGCAGGCTGGGAGACCGAATGCTGTGGAAGCAGCAGCCTGTTGTGCTACGTTACTCAAGATGCCAGGAATTGTTGGATGCTACAGAACACTGCTGGAAAAGATGTCTACCGGAATTCAAGGCGCTATCTATCTGCCTGGAGCTTCACCACCGCCCCTAGCAGGAGATTCCACATCACCTGATGCGATGTCCGCACTTGTGCAGAGTTTCTACTCTCGCACTTCGTACTTTGAACGTGTCCGCGAGCTGGAGAAGACGCTACTCGCAAGTCGCAATATCACGGATCCGAACGTGCTCAAAGCAGTAACTATTGAGGATGTTGCTCGGATATTCCAATACGTGCCTTTTGCTCACGTGCAAGCAGGAATTGCGAAGGTGTACGCAACCAACTTCGCAATGCTGGACCAACTTATTACTGCTCTGCAGGATCAGCAAGGCCTTTTTTTATTGAGTCGACAAGGTGGTATGGGCGTCGATGATCCAGACTATCCTGTGCATGTTCCGTTAGCCACGAGCGCGCAGATTTGCCGTGCTATCACCCACAACGCCGCAACGTTCAGCTCCAGTGGCCGAGATATGATACTTTGCGCGATCGTGGACTTGGTAGAGGCAGATTCATTCCGCGACGTCTATCAGCACTTCGGCATTCACGGGAAAATGGGTTTCCTGCATCACTTGAGCTTTATGGAGGGCATGGATCAGTTGGAATTGGTTGTTGATGCACTACCAAATGCAGGCGAGTCACTCTTCCGGTTGTATCTTGCCACATGCTCGGGGGGAGTTGGAGACTTGCCAGCCGACAAAGGATTGGGAGGCGAGCAAATTGCACCTCCTAGTCCGAAGGACGTCTTTTTCTTGAAGTTGTTGAGCCCGGACATGGAGTTTTTCTTTGTGAGCGACCTTGCAGCGTACCTGACCGAGGCACAGTGGCATTTGCTATCAAAGGAGTTCGAGAAAAACGACGATGAAAGGAAGGCTCGGAAGCATCGGAGAGGAGCTAGTATCAACGCCGCAGCTTTTAATATCGACATAGAAGCTGGCGCAAACGATGAGCGCCGGTTGTCGTCGGAGTCGTCAGCGTCTGCTTCAATTGACCGCTTCCAGATGGTTATGATGAACTACCTGCGCCACCATAATTTGTCCAGTGCACAACTCCTGCAGCTAGTGGCAAACACGTTCCTATCGACGCTGGAGGAGAAGGAATTCAGTCAACTTATCGATACCTGTTGGGCACGCTTTCCTCTCGACGGCCAATGGTCAAAAGCACTAGCTGTGGTACAAGATCTTGATAGTGGAAGAACCGCCATTTCCCCTCTATCCTCACCAGGGTCTCCGCAAGACGTAAATCTGGAGTACATTGCTGCTATCCGCCTAAAGATGCTTAAAAAAATCTTCAAGATGCTGACACGAGAGGAGAGGGCGATGTGGGTGGACCGAATCAACGCCAAGTATCCGACCGAGAGCTACAAGAAGAAAATCCAAGATCTGAAAGATGCCGCCACTGCAGCATTGAACAAACCACCAGATCTGAGTAATCCCTCCGCGCACATTTCCAGCATGAAAGCAGACCTGAAAATGCGTTGGTTGGAGGCTATCTTGGAATGCACACTGAGTGATACTGAAAGCTCAGCTAGGTTGACTGCCCTCAAGCAAGCCCTTCAGCCCTTTGCAAACGGTAAGATGCCGCCAGCGCCGCTAGAACAGACCAAACTAACTCTAGCTGCGGCTGAAAATATGCTGAGCCAGCTGTGCGATGCTGATAGAGACGTATTGCTATCCAACATGGTTCCGCCTCCAGCCGCCAGGTCTTCGTCGGAGAAGGATGTGGTTGATCGTGCTACTTCACCTGTTCAAGAACTTGAACAATCTACGGCTCAAGAGGCAAGTCCGGCAATTCAGAAGGCGTTGAAGGAACTTCTTGACCGGAGAACCGAACTACAAGTGCTAGAAATCCTTCAGGACGCACTTGATGAGGTGAAAATTGGCGCAAACTTTGAGGCAGCCTCTGTAGCTGCTGTAAATATTGGAGATGGAAAGGCAGAGCAAGCACAAGCCTCAAATTTATCTAGTAGACTGAAGCGCAGACTCACAGCTGTAAATGCAGTCGCGGAACCGATGGACTGGCAGGAGTATGTGAAAATTGGCTGCCTTGATGTTGGCTGCCAAACGAATCTCGAAATCGAACAGGAGTCCGGTGACACCATTAGTGCGCTTGGAATGCCTTACAGCCCTGATCCTGGTCGTGAAACATCTCGAGAATCGACGGCACCGATTAAAGCCGCACCACTAACGCTGAATGCGTTGCTGGGAAAGAATGCTACGGGGACAGGCGCTGGAGGTGGCAAGAACAAGAAGGAGAGATACCAGAAGATCAACAGTGTGGCTGTGCCTCGAGCGATTTCTGGGCTCATCACGTCGTGGCGTATGAATACCGACCAACTCGTTCAGTTTGCCAAAAAGTCTCTGGCAAACGTCCTAAAGATCATTGGAGATGCCTACAGCGAGATGTTGACCGCCACTAGGCGCAAAGCACAACAGCAACGGTTGTCGTATGCAACCCCACGCGGAAGCGGGCGGATGTTAACCCTCTCACAGATAGTGTACCAGTCTTTTCTGCACAGCTATGGACTTCCGGCAATCGCGGACATGCATTTGCTAGCATTCTCCTGCGCAATTGAGACCTACCGTATCCAGCATCTGCGCGTTGAGTACTTTGCACAATTCTGCTTCGAAGAGGTGCCCAAGTCGGAGCTGACAAACTACTTGGAATTTCTCGAGTGTATCGTGTCTGATGACTTAACTGGAACCACGATGATGACGAGCCACACTCCAGGGCCGATTACCACGCCATCTTCAGCCAGCGGTGGTGGAAATTTGCGTGGCATGCCACAAAACACGCCGCCAGACAGATCGAAACGATCTCGCTTCGTCCCTCGGCTCAGCATTCCGGACAAGGAGAACTGGCTGATCTCTCTAGATCGAGCACAAGAGATCACTCAGTTATGCTTTCGGGACATGCGCAAGTCCACAGTGGCAGCCTTCTGTGAGAACCTGTCGACAGTTGCAGCTCAAGGCAATTCAACCGCAGTTTTATCACCTTCACCGGCGACAGCGCAGACTGCAGAGTCAACAAGTGGTGATCAAATGCTAAACGTTGACCATTTGCTCCAATTGGTGGTAGCGGAGTGGCAGCTGGAACAGCTTCGACGCGAGCGCCACCTACTCGACGCGTTCCGTGCTGGAGACGTGAATGGCGACGGACAGTTGACATCTGCCGAATTTACGCAGATTGTGCTGTCTATCGATGCGTCTCGTGATCTGGGTGATATTCTGTTGATGTACAGCGATACTCTGCGCCGGACACAATGCGAGCAGTTAGATGCCGAGGTGTTCCTGCAAGTAGCTCGAGAGCACGAGCTGGATCGTGTGGTATGGCAGGGTGACGGAGATTTGTTCGGGGTAGTGAATGAAGTGACCGATATGGAAGCGACGTGGGCTCACGTCCGAGGATTTTTCGTTGGTACGCTGGAAGCTCTGGCTCGTGATTTGCCATCGACGCACTTCCTGCGAGCATGTGAAGGTGCTGGATGCGGCTGTTTGAAGTGTCTTCTTGATGGTTATGTAGGCTTCCAGAAGATGCGCCACGAGTTTGCACTTACACAGCACCAACACAAACATCCTGGAAACCTAGGCCGGCAGAATTCCTACGTTGGAGTGTCGTCACAACTCGTCTGGGCGCGATTCTGGCACCTCATGCGTCAATTGCATGATGCTGCTGCTGAGAGCGACGGCATTGTTACCCCATGGGAAGGAATCAAGTACAGGCATGACTACCCAGTTCAGCCACTAGCGCCACGGTCCAACACCCGCCGTCGAGACTCCCTCCCAAACTTCCTTTTCCCCGACACTGCACGAATAACAGCAAAAATGAGCGGAGTTCACGATCCAGAAGTTTTCGATGCGCCTACGATCCACACCCAGTTCAGTTATCTGCTGAGTCACGTCGCAGTTAAAGGCCCTGACACTACGCCGCGATCGTCTTAGCGACGACCATGCCAATGGTTTTGGCGAGGTGACTTGGAAGCATGTTTCTTCACTTTAACATTCCGTCTGTGGTTGCCATTTCTGAAGTACGTCGAGTTCGATTATTCTCAATGCACCATGACTACAGTACATCGTCAACACTGCGCGCGGCATGATCGTGGACAGGGACGTGCTCGTCAAGGCCGTGGAGAGCGAACGTATTTGAAAACGTAAAGAAAAACAAACAGCTAGCCGAGCCTGAACCAGTACTGGCAGTAAGTCAATCGAGGACTTCGTGGAGATGGAGTTGTATTGCGCTCACCGAGGCTCTCTACATCATCAGATCTCAATCTCTCCCAATGTAACAAATGAATGCTCGTTGCTTTGGAGTTGACGCAAAGCTGAACATCAGCCCGAGTCGTTGGCAGAAAGACGGTCGTTGCATCCCACACTGATCATCGCTACTTTTGACTTGCTCGGAAATTTCTTCTTGGACAGAGAAAGAAATCCACCGTCGTCCTCTTCCCTTCTTCACTCAAGCCGCGGCGAGCCACTTTCAACTAAAGCAACTCTCGTGCCGTGCGTAGTGAGGAATTCATCAGACAAGACACAAGCGCAGACACCACGCCAACACCACGTCAATCTATCATGACCTTTATAGCACGAAGGTAGACTATAGATTCATGTCGTTGACATCCGCTAGCATTAAAACCCAAAGCGAAGAGTACTTGTTCAAATGTGGTACCAATCCTACAAGTCAAAGCCACCGCAAAATTCAAATGAACTTTACTAGATCCCAAGGTGAACCACGTTTGCAACGCAGAGTGATTGTGAAAAGTGATTGATGTTGAAGTGAATTCACCAATAGGAGGTACAGTAGCAATACACTTCTGAGCATGCGATTTGCAAGGCACATATATGCTGCGGCAACTTTCGTATCTTGGAATTAAGACCGTACTTATTCAGGATCATTTCTATAGTACCTTCTTTTCTACTTGACTTTCCTCGTAGACGACCTCATTAACTTTGATGATCGTATTCGACTTCATTCATTGACTCGGGATGTCGTGGTTGCAGTGCTGGGTCCTCTTTTGGACGTGGCCTCCCTCATTGATGAACGTCCGCTGTCGCTATTCCAAGGCAGCGTGAGTGAGTGGAGTGATATGAGAAGTTAATGCCCCCCCCCTTTTATTCATTCCAATTAGTTCTTCTTCCTATCGAATTCCAGTTCCGATATACTTATACGAAAAAAAAATACCACTCTACTAAACTACGTCAACACACAACACAGCGCACGACAATATCGGAGACAAGGACGCGCTGGTCGAGGGCGGACACGTCTTGGGATACACCGGCGACATCAGAAATTGCCACCCCCTTCGTGCTGATTATCACTACTTGTTACTTGATCGGGAGTTTCTTCTTGGCAAGCCAAAGAAACCCGGCGTCGAGAGTTTTCAACATCAGCCTGGAAAGCTCTGCGCCGCGGTGCCTTAAATGCTGCTGAAGCTTCTGTGCCGGCCTCCCAAGTTTTTCTTTCGCTGAGTTTTGCGTAGCAACATTTTTTTCACCGTCCGAATGAACGATTCAACTTCTGCTTGCAGATCGTGCAGTTTGGCCTCCCGTCCTTCAAGCGAATTGATGCCATATTGAAGGCGTAAGTCCACGTGTGATTGTCGAAACGCTTGTACGGCCAGAGCCGTTTTCAACCGAGAGAACATATTCCAAGCATCTTCAACGCTCCAAAGGCGAAATGCACATTTTCACGAGCGCGTACGAGTAGTTTATGAACATACTACCAGCGGGTATAAATATTAGCAACAATGCGTCGGGGATGGCGTTGTTGGATCTTATGTAGTCATCAATACTTGAAGTCTTAAGTCTTAAGCGCACCTGCATCCGCAACGACAGTCAGTCCTTTCGCATTGTAGTTATTTCCCAACAGCTGACTAGTTACTACTGCTTCTTGCTCTCGCAGCACCCCGAGCCAAATTCGTAGCCTGCCACTTTCGAGCGACATTGAATATTAGTAGATCGGCGACGGAGCTGAGGTCAAGCTGCCTGTGTAGTGGTGCCCTTGATTTCTAGAACGAAGACAGGACTAACACGCATTGCATTATCAAGCGAAATTTTTTTTTAATGTCGAATACCCACTACACGCATGATGTTTGAGAGCTACAAACAACGAACTCTCTGCGACTTAACTGGTGACAAAGTTACTTCCCGATACGGATGAGGGTGAGGTAGCTCGTCCCTGTCAGACCCACGGGGCATTTGACCAAGAACTGGTCGTTCTTCTCCACAGCAGTGATGCACACGAGAGATGTCGAGTTGCAGTAGCCTTGGTCGACGCCGCAGTAGACCGATTGGATGACTTTGTTGCCTTTCACCAGTTGGATGGTGGCGTTGGCACTGTTCGTCTGGTAGTTGACGATGACGGTCACTTCGTACGTGCCGGGGATCAACATCCGCACGCTAGAAGCATTTCCCCACAAGATCCATTCCCCCTGTCTGGTCGTGGCAAGCATTTGCACAGTCGTGCTAGAGTCGTGAGCGACGCGGAGCTCCTCGAGCTCCTTCTGCAGCTCTACAATCTCACCCTCGCGTTTATCCAAATCCTCCTGCTGCAGCTTGACCTCGACCTTGAGGTCATGCAGCCCCCTGCTCTGGTTCACGATGACTTCGTCGCCCTCCTCTCGAAGGTGCTCCACCTCTTCCTGCAGGTCGCGCATCTTGGACTCGAGAACATCAATCCGCTCCAGCGAAATTGGTTCCATGTCGATGATGTACGTAGCCAAACGTGACTGGCGTAGCACTTGGATCTTCACCGTCACTTCTAGACGAAACACTTTGCCCTTGTGACGCTGGAACGTGATGGGGATATGGGCCGCGTCGTCACGAACATCGTCCAGCAGCTCATGGAAATACTAAACAACACAAAGTAATTAGTTACTCCTCTTGGTATTGCACTGCTGTTGGCCCCACCTCCACGTAGTCCGTCGGTGTAGCATTGGGGATGGCGTTGGTAGCGTCGACGTAGTCTTCCAGACTCAACTTGGTCGTGCACCTACAACAATCAAACTGTTTAGCAGGTAGGTAACTCAAATGATCAAGTGTTACAGTACCATTGCTTCTTGCTCTCGCAGTCTTCCAGCCAGATGCGGAGTTTGCCACTCTTGAGGGACATGGAGTATCGGTACGTGGGGGACGGGGGAGCTGCGAAGGTGGTGGTGCCCTCGAATTCGAGGAACTCACCCGAAACGCTGCACTCGGGTGACGACGACGTTGACTTAGAAGACATCGTCTCCGGCGTGTACGACACTTCCAACTTGTTGTCGGGCTTAATGGGCGTAGCCATCTTGGTCACTTGAGCGGCTCGGGGCGAATCGAAGAATGCGATTCCTCCCGTGGCGGTCGCAAGGAACTTTGGTGATGGGGGGGGGGGGGGGCGGGAAGAAGCT
>JAGDFM010000048.1:22840-90149 GCA_019155715.1 Phytophthora pseudosyringae
CCCACCCCCCCCCCCCCCCCCCCCCCCCCCCCCCCCCCCCCCCCCCCCCCCCCCCCCCCCCCCCCCCCCCCCCCCCCCCCCCCCCCCCCCCCCCCCCCCCCCCCCCCTCAGGAAGAAGCTATGATTCATAGGTCCAAGCTGTATCTTCCTTCCAATTCACTGGAAGCGAAGCTCCAACCGTTCGTATCCGGTTGGTATCGTGGGTCTTGCAGTGCTTATCATCGACTAGTAAGGCAACGATCGAAGTCATGAACCAACTATTTCCAAGGCACGCTAGGCAGTATTTAAAAATATCGTGCCACAACTGTGCAAAAGGAAGAGTCTGCGAGTGCTCAGCGTCCTGTTGGCTTCACCATGACGGCTCATGATGTTGAAGCGAAGCCCCGCAAGGCCATGAACCCCGACAGACTTCGCAAGCTCATCGACTCTCCAGGCATTGCGAATGCCGCCCGTGAGGTCCCCATGGCGATTGTGAAGCGCCAAACTCTGGTCACTTCGTGGAATGGCGAGCAGTGCGACGTCCGTGCATTCGAGAAGTTAGCAGCTCCAGCGTACGTCGTGCTGGCGAAGGATCTCCGTGCGTGCACAATTGGCGAAGGAAAACCCGTCGCCCTGGTCCCAAGTGGCTTGCAGATGACCGATGTCGCCGTTCGGTGAGGACAAGAACTCGCCGTCGTTCAAGCGCTTTTCGACCATCGAGCTGATGCTTTTCATGTCTTTTTGTGGTCTTAGCAGCAACGCTGACCAGCTCCAAGACGGGTTGACGGCGCCTCTGATGACCAAGAAAGAGTCTTTTGCCCACGCTGCGGAGATCGAGCATCGCGCTGTTCCCGGGTCGGTCATGCTGAGCGAAGGGATCATGACGCCGCAGCAGCGACGCGAGCGACTGCATTTCGAGACGGATCATCTTCGAGCCAAGCGCGCCATGCACCGCACGGACCGGAACGACCGCAGACTCCACCAGATCATGTACGTTAGTCAAATTCAAGCGTGGTTTCGCGTTAGAAACCGACGTGGCGAGTTCTGCTTTTGTAGCAAGGAACGACACGCCACTTCGGGCGTGCTAGGGGCGCAGCATTATGCCCCCGAAGCAGCGCGAGCTCGAGGGGAAGCCTACAAACCGGATCTGCTGAGGTAAAGCGTCGACGCCGACTTCAGCATGACTAGTGATGGTTCCGTTTTAACATGTTCACTTCACTGCAGCCATGCCGCAACTGGGGTTACGCGTCGGGAGTACCAGAGCAAAAACGGCATCGCCAATCCTCAGTTACAGCATCACGACAGGCTCTTCAACGAAACACCGCTCGACCGGAACCAGCAGAGGTTCGTTGTCACCACCACTTGTCTACTTGTCCGCCTAACAAAACCCTCTTACGCTCAAACTAACCGCCTGACCGTGGCCAGAGCTCAACACTTGCGTAACGAAAGCACTGGCGGACGCTCCTACGACATTGTGAACGGCGGCCGCGTCGAGCATTTCCCGCCTACGATCCCCGAAAAGCAGCACCAGTGGCAGACGCACCCTTCCGTCGCCATCCACCCGTACACTCGCTGAAAAGCAGCAACAGCAGCAGCCAACCCTCGAACGCAACAGACTTCAGCATAATTTCATTCGCTTTCAACTACAAACTCCATGCACATCCATACTATACAGACTCTTGTCTCTGTCTCTGTCTGTGTGTTGTGTGTTCCCCCCCTCTCTCTCTCTCTCATCGAGAGCTAATTGTCCAGTTGGAAGTCTCCTCGCGGAGCGTTCACGACGCCCTCCATGAAGCTCACGACCTGTCCGCCGCACGTGACGAACATCTTGTCGGACGCGAACCCGCGGCGACTCGGCGGGGGCATGTAGCCATAGGCTGTGGAGTAGCACGCGCCGTCGTTGAACTGGCGCGGCGGCGACGTCGACAGCGACGACGAGCACGTGGACGACGGCGACGACGCGTACGTGCAGTCGCCCATCTGCCGCGGCGAGCTGCGCGCCCAGAACTCGAGACGCTGGCGCTGCGCCGTTAAGTGCTTGAGGTCCTGCCGCAACACAAACAATTAACGGTTAGCTATGGGGTTTTCAATGCTCACTTTGGGCAGCTGTACGCAGCACACGGACCTGTACGGACATGCCGCTGCGGATCTCGCCGTTGTTGCTGCCGGGCGGGGACGCGGCTGCGCGGCGCGGCTGCTTGGTGGCGACCATGGCTGTGAGAGGGATGGAGAGCTCGGCGGACTACTCTGCGGCGAGAGCGTGGCGCTGGGGCGGATAAAATCTTTGTGCGCAGGCAAAGTCGCCATGGACGGCGATTCGAGGGGTTTCGGCGGATAACGGACAGTCGGTCGAAAGTTGAACGTCGCTACTTGAAGCGGGATCTTGTCACTCGCGGCTTTTCGGGTGGCGTTTCTGCCAATGGGGGAATGGCGTCTGACGCTGTTTCATTGGTCGCTACTTGACGCGGGACCTCCGTCTCCGTCCGCTGGTCGCACGCCCTCACTCGTGACCTGGAACGCGCACGTCTCCGCCCGCAGGTGCGGCGAGAAGACCACGTCCAGTCGCCGGCGCGCAGAGTCTTGGCGGCGAGTGATCATGAGACTGAGGTGGAAGGCCGACGACCAGTTGACATTGCATCAGTCCCGGCGGAGGTTTAGAAAAACGGCCCGCGAGGAACGGACGTACCGTTGGTTGATGCAGTGCGACCATGAGAGCCCCAGCGCCGGCCGCAGCCCGTTGCCGCTCGCAGCCGAGCGCGGGTCAAAGTCGCCCGTCACTTGGTTGGTCACCACGAACACGACGCCGTACTGGTCGCTCAGGATGCGCATGCAGTTGGCCATGTGGAACATGGTGCGCGAGCGCTCCGCCGCCTCCTGTTTGGGCGCGGCAACGCGTCAGGGCCAATGGCAAACCGGACTAGAGACGTGTCAAGAGAGCGACAAACCTTGACGGAGGACGTGGGCTCCAGCCGGAAGACGGCCGCCACCGAGTCCAGCACCACGAGCTTGGTGTTCTGCTCCGCCAGCAGCGCCGGCAGTCTCGCCTGCTGTGCAGCAGCGTACAACAGCAACAACGTCAGTCTAAACCGGTAATCGGTGAGACGATTCTTCTGTCGTCGTCGCCGTTGCAGCGCAGACCACGAGATCCAGGAGGTCGTCGACGGTGTAGAGCTGCTCGACGAAGATGCCGTCCAGGAAGTCGCTGCCGGCCAGCGTGGGGACCGGTTCGCCTCGCTTCCGCTTGGCGCCGACGCCCATGACAGCCCCAAATCGCTTGGCGTACACCTGGGCGAGGTCGTGCAGACGCTTGACCGAGCCCACACCCTCCGTGCAGATGTAGCAGGCCGTGCCCTGCAGCCCGCCGAGCGCGCGCGGCAGACAGCACTGCAGCAGCAGCTGCAGACACAGCTGCGTCTTGCCCGCGGAAGCTTCGCCGCAGATTTCGGTCAGGATGCCGGAGCGGAAGCCTCCGTCGAGCAGCTCGTCGATGGAGGCGCATCCCGAGGGCAGCACCAAGGACGTCGAGGCGCGCGCCTGCCACAGCGCCAAGGCCGTCGTCCCCGCCATGATCCAGTGATTGAAGCTACATGTACCGGTACCGGTTGTTGGTGTACTGGTACATATCGGTACACTATACGACAGGATATATATGCTGTTATGCAGGATCGTAACGGTTGGCTGGCGGGAAGCGCGTTGCCGCCACGCGTATCGGCTCTCTCATTCCTGAAGTGGGCCGTTGAGAGCGAAGCGCCCGGAGCGCGTTGATTTACCGGAGAAGGAGCTGATGTCTATCCTGAGGGGCTGAAATCTAGTGATCGATAGCATACCCAAGTCCAGTACGCTGGCCTGATCCTTCCGTCTAGTTTGCGCTTCCTCCCTCCAGTGGAGGAAGCCGTTCATGTTGCGTGTCCCCCTTCCCACCTTCGCGCGCAGTCAAATCTGCCACAGTTGTTGCGTCCTCCTCCATGGCCAATCATACTGCTATTGGCTGCGCATACCAAGCGGTTGTTCATGATAGGAACCCTTCGCGATAAACCACCGTGTTGCAAGGAGCCAATTACAGCCCACATGCCCACTCCAAACTGTGTATTCTGCCTAGTGTCTGTAGTGTCGTAAGCTTTCGTCTACGTCGATCCTGGCACAGTTGCCGCACTCAGTGTAGTTGCTGTCTTGTGGTCACCTGTCGTCCCCTGCGTGCTACGCAGTGCGTGGGGTCTAAATTGATGGCTCCATGGCTGGGAGTCTCAGTATGTTGGCCTCATCCGGAAAGCGTTCGTAGTGATCATTCACGCGGCGTGTTCGGTGCTTGACCTGGAACAACGCGTCCGAGTTCACGCCTTTTCATCAGCGACGGCCGCGAGGTCTCCGCTCTTGGCGCTCTACACGGATTTGTTGCCGATTGCAGTGGTGCACGGCTCCCGCAGCAATCGCCAATTCGTCCAGTGGTGGTTGAGTCGGAGTGCTGGTCCGAGCACTCTGATGATCAGAGTCTGATTACCTGGGGAAATCTTTGATCAGTTCTGGTCCAGACTGGCACGCCGTACCCAAACTGCTGCTTGGGCGGCATCGCATGGCCTGTAGACACGACTAAGCTTACTGCACTGTATGGAAGGCGGACATGTTTCCTGCCAGGCACCAAATGTACAATAGGATCGCGTGACGTAGAGCACGTCACGGTATGCCGAGCCACCACGAAAGCGGGGGCCACGATGATGGGGGATTTCAGCGCGCTTCAACTGGCCAGTTTGTAGCACTTCAACTCGGACTTGCACTCAACCGTGTACCGCCACGATGCCCGCTTCAGGCCAACGCGCTCCCCTGGCGACCAATGCCGAGGGACAATGGATGTGGATACGCACCGTCCCCCGCTCGTAGCGACGGCGAGGCGCCACGATTCCGGACTGTCGCGGAGAGAGATCGCTGCGCTTTGGACATCGCGCTGGCCCCACCGCAGTGCGGGTCCCGCGTGGCGAGCGGTGCCGCAGGTTCTCCCGACGCAATGCGGCGACGCGGCCCAGCGGGTCCCAGAAACGCCGCTGGACGGAGGCCGCGCAACTGGAGCCATCTCACGCGCAGCTCGGTGGGGAAGCCCCCGAAATGCCCGCGCACCGAGCTGATTATGGGCAGCTCCTGCCGCTGCCGCTCGCCCATCCAGCCCGCACGCCGAGGAACACGCGCCGTCAACAGCAAGTTGCCTTTTTCGCCCAGCTGGTTCTGCGATCGATCGGCGTCTTCCAGGCTGGGCAAACGCAGGCCTCCGAATCGAGACTCCGATACAATAAAATGGCGATCTCCGGCAGCTATCGCACCTGTTTTCGGGCCGAGTCCGCCTGTCGATCAGCGCGCCGGCCAAACTTTTCCCCTCGCTTTGCCCTGGCGACGGAATGCTCAAGACTGTAGCTTATCAGATCGAGCGAGATACGTATGATCTAGTGTTTCTGGTGCATTATTGCCCAAGGTGCACGACACCTTCGGCTCTTATTCGCTTGGGACACGCATGACAGGCGATCATGGTGTTGCCAGCGCACCACCCAGCGGAGCGCCAGCTGTTGAATCTGCATGGAAAACGGCTCCGCTCCGCGCGCGGCAGCGCCGCTGACTGAACAATGGCGGCTTTGCCATGCACGGCGCTTTGAGCTGGGCGTGCTCTTCCGCGCGGGCTTTGCCTGGTGCCAGCCCGTCTTTGGGCGCTCCCGGCTGAGCGGATGAGGAGCCGAATCAAAGGAAGCGACTCGGCGGCGCGTCCGCATTGGGGGCGCTCCCCATACGATGGTATGCGGCTGGAAGGCTGGAGGCCCCAGGTCCCGAGTGACACTACTCGTGTTGCCGTTCAGGTGGCGCTGCAACGCCCTCCTCTTTCTGCCCTGCTGTTGCCCTCACGTGGGTTGGTTTCGCGCAGGGCGGCACTGTCTGGCGTCCAGCGGCGCGTGGGCTGTCTGTGCATAGCGTCTGGTGCGCCGCCTTACTCAACCCTAGCGAAAGTGAAACGTGTCGCCGCCCAGCGAGTGACGGCGCCGAGAACCCGCAGTTCGGCTTTTGCCATACCCAAGACCCAACTCCCGCGCGCGCTCGGTGTGCCAATCCCCCGCGCCAACTCCTCAGCTCCAAAAGCTGCCAGCGAGTACAACACACACAGACACAGAGAGAGAGAGAACCGTCAACAGTTTCCGAGCCGTTGAGAAGAAGGCTTCGACCCCCCCTCCCCCTCCTCCCATCTCCTTATGCCGCACGTGGCCATGATGCCCGCGCCCACGTCGCCCTCGGCGCTCTCCATCCAGGTGCACCCCAGCCTGCAGACCGTGTACGTCCGCATGAAGGACCGCTCGGGCACCGTCGCCATCGACGTGACACCGGCGCTGCGGTCCCCCAAGGAGCTCATCGTGCGCTTCCACGAGCTGGCGTTCGGCAAGAGCTTCGCGGCCTTCGCGGCCAACTCGGGGCTGCTCACGCGGCGCCGCAACGAGGAGACGCTCGTGACGAGCCTCGGCGACCTGCAGGACGGCGAGGTGCTGGTCTACAAGCCGTGCGAGGAGCTGCGCACGCTCGTGGAGCAGGGCTGCCTGACCCCCGTGCTCGCGACACACTCCCCCGTCGAGTGCGTGAGTCCATCCAGCTCCCCGCTCGGGCTCAAGCGCAAGGGGCGCGCCAAGTCCGTCACCAGCAACGTCGAGCGAGTGCACCGGTACGCCTCCGACCTGGCCAAGATGGACGTGTCCCCGCGCGAGAGGGAACTCATCGAAGACATGCTCATCGTGGGGGACGAGCAGGTCGTGGACGCGATGGAGCAGTTCGTCGTGCACCGCAACCCGGCGCTCGTTCGACGCGTGCTGCACGGACCTGCCGCCAAGAGGAAGAACGCGGCGCTGGAGCATCTGTCCATGGACTTCTCGTCCATGGACATGCACTCGCCCGCCGTGCCGACGTCTGGAGTCGACTTCAGTGACCCGTTCCTCGACCTGGGAGGAGGCCAGAACCCGTTCGTACGAGCTGCAGCGGAGGCAGAACCGCAGCGACCGTCGATGATGATCGTGGAGGACCAGCTAACGACGACGACGACGACGACCTCGACGGACGGAGGACGCCCCTCGCTCATGTTTGACGGAGACGCGCTGTCCAGCCCGCCTATTTTCCTGCAGTCTATCAAGGAGAAGGTGACGCCGCCGGCCGGACAGTCGGCGCGGATGTCGCTGTCGCTGTCGGACGATTTGGACCCGAGCATGAACGCACAGACGCCGACGCAGCTCTTCTCGATCGAGAAGCTGCTGGACAACGTCCCCGTGGCGCGCGACTTCCACGAAAAGTACGAGGTTGGCTCCGTATTGGGGTCTGGCAAGTACTCGGTAGTGAAGCGGTGTACGAAGAAGGCGACCGGCGAGCAGTTCGCGGCGAAGATTATCGACAAGAGGCAGATGATCGAGGTGCGATTCCTCAAGCGCGAGCTGGAGATTATGTATGGGCTGCGCCACGACGGCGTTGTTCGCCTTCTGGAGCTGTTCGAGAGCAACGAAAGCCTTTTCCTGGTCATGGAGCTGTGCGGCCAGGAACTTTTCGAGTTTATTGACCGGAACGGGCCGCTGCCCGAGTCCACGACGCGCCCGCTTATTCGTAAGCTTGTGCGTACAGTCGCGTACCTGCACGCGCAGTGCATCGTGCACCGCGACATCAAGCCAGAGAACATCCTGCTCCCCCCCAAGAGCCAGGACGTGAGCGATATCAAGCTCTCGGACTTTGGCATCGCGCGGAAACTCGACGGACACGGCCACGATAACGTGCTCACGCCCCACGAAAGCCTGTCGGAGGTGGCCAACCTCCACGACACACCGAGTGCAACTGGCCTGCCGTCTACTACGGACATGGTGCGCAATCGTATGGCACGAGCACACACCAAGTGCGGGACGCGCGACTACATTGCGCCTGAAGTTATGAGCGGCAAGGGCTACGGCACGGAGGCCGACCTGTGGAGTGTGGGCGTGGTGATGTACGTGCTGGCGAGCGGCTGTGCGCCGGTGTTCCTGCCGACGGCTGAAGGCGTGAAGAAGGTGTTCTTCTCGGATGAGGCGTGGAGTGGCGCGTCCGAGGACCTCAAGCGTTTCATCGAGGCGCTACTTGTGCGGAACCCGGAGAAGCGTATCACTGCCGCCGATGCGTTGGAACATCCGTGGCTGAAGGAGTAGATCAAAGCAAGTAGAGAAATCCCAAACAAATTGTAAGCTGTCGGCTGGGGCTCCTTCGTTGGGAAGAGACGAGCTCCAGGCAGGCAGACGAGTGTTAGCATAGCTTTTTATCAACGAGACCGAACCAAATACTATGTATTAAAGCCAAGCAGCGCGTGCATGTCCGTCCATTAGACTTCCATCTGTTGCATGCAGCAGCTCAGGCATGCGTCACACTGAGTCGTTCGTAGCCATCTCTGCACACAACCTCGTGCTGCTCACCTCTCCGTCTAACCTGGTGCGTCCTCTCATCTACGCGAGTGGGATGCCCCTGCTTCCCGGCTTGTGCTCTCCGTCTCTCTGTCTACTCGTTGTCCTCGTCGAATTCCTTAATGACCTCAGGAGTAGCCTGCACCAGCTCCACCATGGTGGGGTTGTCGCACAGGTTGAAGAACTCGACGCTGCTGCCGTCCTCGCTGGGCGGGATGACGAGCACGTCGTGGCCCTCGGGGCCCTGGACGACGCCCTCGCTCGTGTACGGCACCTCCTCCTGCTTGAGGTAGCCCTCCACCTCGCCCAGCTTGTCTACCCAGAGGCTGATGAAGTTGGGGTGGCCGAAGCGGTTGCGCACCACGCGGTTCTTGTTCTTATGGTCCGACTCCACGCGCTGAGGGTACTCCCAGTCCTGCACCTCGACGTCGCGCACGCCCACGATGCGGAACGGCCGGTCCACGGCGTTGTCCTGCAGCAGCAATGCACCAATAAATACCGTTAACTGAGCTGCTCCTCCGTGGATTGATACGTGCGGGTGGGGTCTCTCTACAACTGTAGGCGCACGTACGTCCTCGTCGTGCTCAAAGTGGATGGGGCGCAGCACCTGGTGCGACGCGTCCGGCTTCTTGGCGAAGGCGCGCGTCGCCTGCGGGCGGGCGAAGGCAGCACGAGAGCGGAGGGCGGCGCGGCGCAGCATCACGACGTGAGCTCGAAAAGGTTATGTGCGGTCAGTGAGGCCACTCGTTGCGTGGTGTGCACCACACCAATCAACGTGCATGTACCCCCTACAGGGGTACGCTGAGGGGTACGCTCCCTCACTATACTAGTTTCCAAGCGTGATGGCGGAGATGGAAGGGGCTACGCTCAAGCAGCTCCAGGGGACGTGCTCGGCGCTCAAGGAGGAGATGAAGGCGCTGTACGAGCAGCGCGGGGGGCGGCAGTCGGACGAGGCGCGGCTGAAGCAGCGGCGCTGGCGCGTGCTCCTGCTGCTGGGCGCCATGAAGTCCGGGTTACGCGACACCTTCCTGGAGGCGGACGCCCGCCGCGCGCGCGTGCAGGAGCAGAAGGACGTGGCGGAGGCGCACCAGCTGCAGCTGCAGAACCTACTGTACGAGAAGGACCACCTGCTGCGCGAGATCCGGCGCTGCCGGGGCTTCAGCACCAAGGAGATGGACAAGATCGAGTTCGCGGACGGAGAGCTCCCCATCCAGGTGGACGCGGACGTGCACCGCCAGCACCTGGACCAGCTCACGCAGGAGCTGCACGCTCGCAAGCGGCTGCAGACCGAGCTCAAGGAGATCAAGCTCAAGATCGCCAAGGTGGAGGACGCCACGGAGACCAAGCAGGCCTTCCTCAACGCCCTGCCCGAGCATCTGGCGGGCATTGAAGCGGCCACGACGGGGCTGCAGAAGTACATGGGGGAGCCGGTGACGGCCCAGCGGAACCGACACCGCGCGGCGGGGGTGGAGCTAGCTACGCCGCTCTATGCGCTGTACTGCGAGCTGGAGGCCTACCAGACGGCGAGCGGGGACGCAGGCAAGCAGTTGATGCTGGAGATCGTCGACTCCGTCGGTGTGAAGCACACGGGCGCGTTCCGGAAGCGTGGGTTCCCTGCGGCGCTGGATCGGCAAGAGCACGCGCCGGCTGCTGTGAAGAGACTGAAGGCGCCGTCCCGCTCGCCGTCTGCTAGTGTGAATGGAGCGACTCCGCCCCCACCGCACAGTCGGGCGCCGTCGCGTTCGCCGTCGGTGAAGCGTGGGACGGATGCTTCGGCTCAGCTGCCGGAGAGCGGGGAGATCGTGGCTGCGCACACCGCTGAGAAGCTACTGGGACTGCGTCCGCATGCGTCTCCGGAAGAGGAGGAAGAGACGAAGGCCGAGGGCTCGGAGTCCAAGCATTCGCGCCAGGAGCAGGATGAAAGCGCCGATACGACGACGAAGCCTGCACAAAACCTGTGGAAGCCGCATGAGAAAGCGCTGCAACTGACCGTATCTTTTGCGGCCCCTCTGGACGCCGACAAGAACGGGAACGCAGCCAAGACCGTCTCGGGATCTTTCACCGTGATGTTCCAGTACTTCCCCGTCGCCAAGGTTGTTACCGCTGAGGTCGTGAAAACGGTTCCTGCTAGCTTTAACCACGGCACCCACCAGCGAAGTATCCTGATGAATCTGTTCCCGGGGGACGATGGTCTGACCGTGCCTCAATTGGCTGTGAATTACGCTTTCCAAGAAGACAGTGGACAGCGTTCTGAGGTGGAGTTCCCGGCGAACGCTGCGTGCCGACCGTACTATTGGGCGCAGTGGATCTGCGGCCTGGACCCTATGAAGCGCCCAGACCCGTCCGACATGGATGCTGATACCACCGAGGAGAAACCTTGCCGCCGACCGGAGCCGTCGGTGCGTAATGTTATGAGCCAGCTCGTGAAGCGGTTTGTGGCTACTGCGGTGCTTAAGAAACAACTGGATCAGCTGACCAAGTCTACCGGTGCTTCACATCGGTCTGAAGACGACGGCGCTCGCTTCGTGCACCCGCTCGCGCGCCACCTCTTCCCTCACGAGGTGAAGACTCACCTTGAGGAGTGGAAGGAAATCCCCGCACCACCTCAAGACATTTTCCAGCTTTTCAGAGAGAGTGCTGCTCCGTCGACGCGTCCGCGGGCGCAGTTTCACCTCCCCACGACCGGCTGCCGCTACTTCCGTGCCGGCTTTAAGAACGGCCAGACGAGGGTGTCCGCGATCGTCGAGATCTCGCCGGAGTTCCCGGTGCGTGCCCCACGCTTCCTCTTCCAGCCTCGCTCGACGACGACCAGCAAGGCGATGGACAAGAACCAGCTCCCGGTGTACGAGAACCAGCTGAAGGTGTGTTTCAATGTTTGTGTGGTCGATCCTAATCCTACGGCAGCTAAACTGTTGCTACGTTGTTGTTGGCTTGCAGGAACTCGAGATCGAGGTGAACGCGTACTACGACGAGCTGACCCCCAAGGGCAGCGAGCACTTCGTGCTCCTCCACCAACTCCGCAAGATCGAGCTGTGCTTCGACGTGCTGTGCAACGCCGCAGCTGACGGCGACGCCGACGTGTCCCTCTGCTTTGGGCGCGAACGTCGCGGCAAGGACCGTCGTCAAGCTATGGTCATGGACACTGCCGCCAAGGAATTGCGTCACAGATAGACCCAGATCCAACAGCAGGAGAGGCGACACCATGGTAAGAAAGACACGAAAGGAGTGATGGAGCGGGTGTTGGCATCTAGTTTATATCCACTTGTGGGAAGCTCTTGTCGATTGGTGCAGCTGCTGGAGAGCGAGAGAGAAAGGAGAAACGAGAAGGACCCGCTACGACGACGTCTGCTTCTTCTTGGTGAGCTGCACCGTCTCGCGCTTGAGCACGTGCAGCAGCGTCTGCGAGCTCTCGAGGATCTTCATGTAGGCGGCCTCCGTCTCCTGGATGGTGCGGTCGTACTCGTTGCGCGCCTGCGTTTTCCTGGCCAGCGCCTCGTTGATTTTGCTCAGTCTGTCGGTGAGGATGGTCAGGTCCTTCTGGATCTTGGCCTTCTCCTCCTCCTCCTTGAGCATGGAGCGGTTCACCTCCTCGCGCTTCTCGCGCAGGTCCTCGATGCACTTGACCAGCTCATTGTTGTAGTTCTGCAGCGTCGCGCCCTGTTGAGCCATGGCGACGGGAGGACGGAGAGGGACGAGACCGAGTGCGCAGGAATTTATGGCGATCGCACGCGTCGCTTCCGTTTCACTTGGTTGAAGTATTCCTGGCCTGTAGCCATGCTCTACAACTGCAGGTAGCTCTTGCATGCCGACGGCTATTATACCAGTATCCAACTGTAGCCATGCTCTACAACTGCAAACAAATATCTATAACTGATATGTGGTTTGGTTAGCGTTTGTTCGGTTTTTAAGAGGACACCTCTGTTAACATGGGCGAGCAAGGCAAGATGTTCGTGGGGCTGTGTCTCTGCTCCACGGGGCTGGAGCTCGACGTCAAGGTATGCATCTTCTTCGCCTGCGTCCGCTCTACCTGATGCACTGCTTTTCACGCTCTAAGTCTCTTCCTACCGTCCGGTGGACCTCATTTTACCAACATATCTCCAGGAACAAGTGCGCAAGGTCGTCGTGGCCTGTGGCGGGCGCTTCGAAGACGATTTAGACCCGGCCACCACCACGCATTTAGTTGCCGATGCCGTGGGCTCTCGAAAGCACCGCGTATGGCCCCAAACCACCCGCAACTGGCCTCGCAACCCCCAGTTAAAGTCCTGTATCATTGACACAACTGTTCATTTATTGTAAATTATTGCGTTTATTGCAGGCTGCAGTGGCCCACGAGCTCCCTGTGACGTCGCCCCGCTGGGTCTTTGAGAGTTTCCGAGCTCAGAAGCTGCTGGACGTCAAGGACTTTGGCCTGAGGCTGCTGGAAGGGATGGGCATCTGCACGGCCGGCCTTGCGATGGAGGAGAAGGAGAAGGTGGCACAGCTGGCCTCGACCAACGGCGCTCAGTACGCCGGCACGCTGGAGCTGGGCTTCACCGATGTGCTCATTGCACGACACCCTGAAGGCGCCAAGTACGAGGCGGCGGTGGCTAATGACATCCCAGTGGTGCATCTCGGATGGCTGATGGCGTGTCTGGAGAGGGAGATGGTGGTGGACGAAGAGGAGTTTACTCTGCGCCCCGAAGCGGAAAACCCGAGCTTGCAGCCGACGTTCATTGCCGTGAATCAGCAGAAAGACGCGCAGGAGCTTGTGGCGGCCTTGCCGGAGGTTGTGACAAAGTATCGTCGTGTTCACAAGGAGGACCGCGATGAGGAGGAGCAGGAGGAGGAGGCAGCTGAAGACGAGTGGATGGATTTGTTCGACGGGTGCGTGCTCCATCTGCTGGGCTTTCCGCCTCAAATGAACGCACTGCTACAACGTTTGATACGTGCCGGTATGGGGACGATCTACCACAATGTGGTGGTACGCCAGGTGACGCATGTGGTTGTGAGCGCGTCGCTGTCGGAGAAGCAGACGCTGGAGGCTATTCGAGCTCGTGTGATTGCTGCTAATGCTGCGGATGAGGTGCACTTCGTATCGGCCAGTTGGTTGATCGACTGTGTCAAGTGCCTGGACCTGCAGCCAGAGGAACTGTATCCGGTCGAGTTTGATGTACACGTCCGCGGGACTGCGCCAGGTACTGGTGCTAGTACATTCCTCGATGGAGAAATTAACGTTGGTGTTGGTTTTCCTCCTGCTGAAAAATACACTGAGGCAGAGAACGAAATGAGCTCAGACCCAGTCACCCTATCCGAAGACTTGCTACAAAATGACGATGGAAACAGCATTTTGGCGGAGACGACGCCTTCCCAGAAGAGAACCAGTATCTTTGCAGGCTACTCGTTTCTGCTGCTGTGCCGGGACCCTGACGACAGGCACATGATCAGACCAATGCTGAAGAATATTCAAGGAGAGAAGGGAGGCGCGGAGGCCATTGCACTTGCCGCTATCGATTTTACGCACGTGGATCCAGAGCAGTTCTCGTTTATCAGTCATGCGGTGGTATGCACTGGGGTGGCGATGGACGAGCAGGAGGCACTGAAAATGCAAGAGCGCATTCACCAGATTCAGCGCGAGCTGCGACGCAACGAAGCGGATGCTGACGAAGCGGAGGGTGCAGGAGTCGATGACGCCCACGACAGACCTCGGAAACGAGCGCGGCCTGACAAGAAGCCGCGGCAACGGATGCTGCAGTTCGTGTCCGATCTGTGGGTGAATTGCTCGCTTGCCGCCAGGACGAAGCTGTCGTATGCTTCGCACGAGCTATTTGGCGTTAGCACTAACCGGCCGCGTGCACTCTTCACATCACCGGTGCCCCTACCGGGTTTCCAAGATGTGATAGCCTCCACTTCTGTCTATCGAGCTGTTGAACAGCTCGTGGTGATTGAGTTGTTGCGAATTGCTGGTGCTCACGTCACGAGGAAGCTGAGCACACAGAACACACACTTGATCTGCCGGAAATCCATTGGTGTGAAGTTTGCTAAGGCTTTGAAGTGTGGCCTTCACATCGTGAAAGCACGTTGGGTAGTAGACAGCTTGCTGCAAGGCCAGCGTCTTAGCGAGGACAGCCCGGATTTCGAAGTTGCTGATGAGGATGAACGTAGCAGCTATGCTCACGCCCCAAGTGAGGAGACTATCCTCTCGCAATCGTCTCCGCGTTCGGCTTCAACTTAAAGACGACCAACAGTTTGTAAGACCACTGAACGAGAAGAATGAAAGCAATTGGAGGATTATCAAAGCTGTGGCTCAAGCTTCGCTCAGCTCAAACGAAAAGCGCTTCGTGTATTAAACCGGCGTGATGACAGTGTGCATCGCGAAGTCATCGCTTAGGCGTCGCTCTCGGTGGCGATTGCTTCTCCTCTGGTAGTAGAGGACGGCACCCGCAATTACTGCAACGGCACCAACAGCGACAGTGACCCCGACCCAAGGTGTGACAGCAGTGCTGCCGTCCGTACTGGAAGCAGTGTCTACTGCGCTTGTCGACGCAACATACGAAACGTATTGATTCGGCATCGACGAGGTGGTTGAGGATTGCGCCGGCCCTTGATTCGCTTGCGAGAACGTGGAGGTAGTTGTGGGTGTGGCGTCCGGTGTTACGTATTGATTTGTCTGTGAGCCTTTGACAGGGTCGATCTCCGGGGTCTGCGTGGACTCCTGGATCGGCGTAGACGTCGTTGGAGAGGGCGTAGCAGGTTCGGTCGGGTTCGGACACGGCGTCGTTGGCTCAGGCGTTGCGGGCTCAGTTGCATCCGGCCATGGAGTCTTCGAAGGAGGTGTCGGCGCATTCGTCTCAGGGCATGGAGTTGTTGGGTCAGGCGTTGCAGGTTCTGTTGTATTTGGCCACGGAACTGCTGTCGTTGGCTCCGGCGTGATCGGCGCCGTAGTCTCTGGCACCGGAGCTGCTGTCGTTGACTCCGACGTGATCGGTTCCATAGTCTCCGGCACCGGAGCTGGTGTTATTGGCTCAGGCGTAGCAGGTTCTGTTGTATTTGGCACCGGAGCTGTTGGTTCCGGCTTGATCGGCGCCGTCGTCTCCGGCACCGGAGTCGTCGTCGTTGGAGTGGCAATAGGTGTCGGAACGGGAGCTGGCGTAGAAGACTCGGGCGTCGATGTTGGCGCTTCCGTAGTCGGAGAGCTCGTCGGTGCCGCCGTGGGCTTCTCCCCGCACTCGTAGAGGTCCCTCACCGCCGACGTCTGCGCGAACCAGCGCTCGTCGTAGTGCTCGTTCCCGTCGAACAGGTACCTGCCGTCGATGTCCACGGCCTCGTCCGTCCCGTTCACCGTCCACGTCGGACAGCCCGTCGTCGGACGCTTTATGACCGGCCGGCCGCAGCCGATCGACGGCAGCACGCAGCCCCACGTCGAGCCCGCGACGACCCGGCACTCGGCGTCCTCGGGCGCCACGCAGCCCTCGCCCGCGACGAAGGACGGCAGGAACGCGCGGCAGTCGGCGACGGCCACGTCGCCCTTCAGCGGGCAGGACGTCCCGGTCGGCGCGTCTCCGATGCCCACGCACGCCACGCCGCGACCGGGCGCCAAGTCGTACGTGGCGTCGGCGCACACGCTCACGTCGACGGCCTGCGCGTGGAGCGCGCCGGTCAGCAGGAGGGCCGTCCCCAGCAGCAGCAGCAGTAGCTTCATCTTGCTAGAGGAAGATTCAAGAGTGCCGCCCCATCGGCGGCACCGACGGCGACGTGCACCCAAGTGAAAACCGGAACGGCGCACGGCACTCACTCACGCACGGGGCTGATTCCTGCCAAGCGCGACCGACGCCTGCGTGTTTTGACTAGACGACGTGCGGCTGCGGGCATCGGCCAAGTGGTTTCTGATCCTTTCGGACGCGGCGACTGCATCGTTCTGGCGTTGGGGGGAGAGCGTTGGGCGTGAGCGACCGAGTTCGGTGCGGTGCTGAGTCCAGAGCTCGTGCCAACGTGGCAGCGGGGCACAGATCCCTTCCGTTTCTTCGGTGGTGGGGCACTGGAGTTGACCCTAAGGACCCACTGCACCTGCGGGACTGGTGCTCTCTACAGTATCTGCTGGAAGATCGCTCTCCAGTCGCCACTTTAGTTCCCTGATTGGGTAGATTGGCGGGCGGATCTTCCCCCTCATGGCGTCGGGCGACGACTGGGCGTACACGGACGCCCTGCGACCTCCGGTCTACATCTGTTTGCGTCGCAAGATCCACCCGACCGACGCAGGTTGTGAGCCCATGCGGCTGGACGGACGGTACGCTCCGTAGTACTGCGCTAGTCCCTTTTGGTTGCTAACCTGTCGTCGCAGCGTGGACAAGGACGAGTGGGCGCACGTGCCGTGGTCCGAGCCCTTTGTGGACATCGAAGGGCCCGAGCGCAAACCCGCGGAGCACCCGCTCACGAGGTTCAAGATGATGTACGACGATGACACGTTGTACGTGGGGGCGGAGCTCATGGAGCCCAAGATCTGGGGGACCATCGCCGAGAAGAACAGCACCATGTACCACGAGAACGACATGGAGGTCTTCTTCAACCTGGACGGCAGCAGACACCACTACTAGTGAGGCACAATAGTTAGAGAGGGGGGGGGGATCACTGTGAAGGTATCTAAGTGTTTTTGTTGTTGTTGTGCTTGTTTGCAGTGAATTGGAGGTGAACTGCCTCAACACGATCTGGGAGCTGCTGCTGCATCGGCCGTACAAAGATGGCTACAGTATCGAGAACCCGTTCAACTTGGTGTCCTTGCGCTCAGCCGTGTTTGTGGACGGACGGACGAACTCGCCCGAGACCGAGTGTGTGAAATGGTGCGTCGAGATGAGTTGGTCGCTGGCCGAACTCCAGCAGTTCGACAAGTTGCGCTATCGTGGAGCTTTGGACGAACTGCTGAGCAGTGGACCACGACCTGGAACTGCGTCGACTGCGACTCCGAGACCTCCTTCGGCCTCTGCTAGGACGACGAGACCGGCGTTGACGACTGGCAGAACGGTAGCTGGCGATGTGTGGCGCGTTAATTTCTCGCGCGTGCAGTATGAGCTGGAGACGGTGGTGAACGCTGATACGAACCAACTGCAGTACCAGAAAGTCCCAGACAAGCGCGAGGACAACATCGTGTGGGCTCCGACGGGTGTGATTGACATCCATCGCCCGGAGAGATGGGGCTACGTCTTCTTCAGCAGCGAAAACGAGCTGCCTGGCGGTGAACTGGAGTTAGCGGGTGCAATGACCGGGTTTTTGGAAGAGCAAATGGCCATTGAGCGCGTTCTCGATGCCGTTTACTACCGACAACGTGCATTTCATGCGTTCCACGGCGGGTTTGCATCGACGATGGAGATGCTATACGCTAGCCTTCCGTCAGGCTCACTGAATGCCGATGCCAATGGGTGTACAGAAGCCTTTCCGCTGTCCGAGCTTTTGCGCCGATACGAGCTCGACTTTCCAGTTCTGTCCTGCCGGAGCGACCTCACTGATAGTGATCCACTGGGCGAGTTAAGCAAGATTGCTGGGTTGCAAAGCGTCGTTGAGCCTGAAGATCGCACTTCGTCCGACGGAACCCGCAGGAAAACTAGCCGACGCTACGCTCCAGCGTTGGATCAGCACGATGAGCACTTTGGTGGCGAGGATTCCAGTGCGCTGGCGGCAGATTTCGTGAAGGAGGTTGTCCCGCCTCCTCCTCCAACTCTCAGTCCTCGATCCCAGGAGATGAGGAACCTCGAGGCTCGTGGACTCTTCTCAAACTACACGGTGACGGTTTGCAGTTCAACGCAGGAGTGGCGCATGACTCACGACGGTCGGCTCTGGCAGACGTCGTAGATGGCTGAAACAAATGAAGCAGTCGAAGTGACCTGACGACTTTAGACTACGCGGTCTGGGGCCATTCACCCGAGAGATATGCCGCTTGTTCGTACAACAACTGGGTCTACTTCCACGTTGCTTTGTACCTACTTCGACGTGTTGCGAGTATCTGGAGATTTCGGAAGCAAGCTGGCTGGTCGCTGACAAGACGGTAACAAACGAAAGGTGTTGGTATCTCTCAAAAAACAGCAGCCTGCCTATCATCTTCCTCGTTGGATTGGTGGAGTTTGCTTGTACACCGTTCTCTAGAATTCCCACGTCCCCCAAATAGTGTTCACCATTCTTCCCACTGTATTGCCATGCGCCAGTTTTAGTCTCCACTCACACCACTGTAGGCAATAAAGTGCGCACACCCATCTCAGCATCCTGGCACGCCATGCTCAAAACGCGAAAGTGACTGGACAACTGAAACTTGTCTTCAGTAACCTGAAACCAGATCAGAGTGCAGCAGCTCCACGGTGACACTTTTCCTTCCAAAACCCCCATAAAAAAGTTTAATCGCTAGTGTTAGGGCGCATTAAAGGGTGCATTAAACAGGCTGATTAAACTCGAATTGTTTGGTGAGACCAAAAAGTGGTATCACCAAACAATTAGTTTGATCACCCTTTTATCAACCGCATCAAAAAGAAACTTGGTTAAAGTATACGACTAAACAGTACCCCCAAGTTGGAAGAAGCTGTTCAAATTGAAGTTTGAAATCTTCAGAGGCCGCTTTCGAGATTCGCCGGCCAACCCAGAAGCCAACCATCCTGCTGCTTAGCAACGTACGTGAGTTTGACTGCTCTTTCATCAGCAGGTGCTGGTGCTTCTCTTGGCTTTCTACGTGGGCTCCATGCAGCACAAGTCGCTATGCTCCATATTTGGCGTACCCCATTCTACGCTCAGCCGCGTTTTGACCGAGGCGGAAGACGCCCTGAAGGCCGCATTCGTAGGCTTCCCACCTGCGCGGATCCTATGGCCAACTCTAGCTCGTCAACGGGCCTTGGCTCGCCTTACGGCAGCCCGCTCGGCCCTCTTGCCCTTTACATGGGGGTTCATTGACGGCAAGAACTACCGGGTAACGCTGGACCGTTGGCAACATCTTGTCTGTCTGCTGGACTAACATTGCCGGGGACATCCGTCTCGGTCGTGGACTGTGACGGTGGTGTCAGCTGGGTCTTCGACACTGGAGAACATGGCGGAGCTGGTGCAGAGATTGAACGCGGCGACCAGGGAGGCATGGTGGAAGTCAGCGAATGCGGGGACCAGGTGGTCGCCACGGTAGAGATCGGCGAGCTGCAACCGGGAGACGAAGTACCGATGACGGGTACATCAGCGCGTCTAGGGGGCGGCGTCGTGGTAGCAGCCGCAGACAGTGACACCTCCGATTCTTGCGACAACTCAAACGCCGCCAGGGCCTCCACTTGCATGGTGGCAGCCTCCATGATCAAGGGATGGCGAACGATGATCCCCGACCGGAGCCTAATGGGCAGACTGTTGACCGCCTTTTGCCGCTTCGCCGATCTCGATGCGGCGTGTGCGGTAGTCGCCCGCTTTGCACGCCGAGATCGAAACATGGTGCAGCGCGTACAGCAAGGCAGAGTCTTCTTGAATGTCAGTTGCGTACACGCTAGAGCAGCACCCACACGAACACAGTAGTTAGGAATCAAAGAGCTGATGCTGGTGCTGAAGCTTCCTCGGCCGCCCGCCCTTTGGTGTATACTTCGGGATCCGGTAGAAAGTCTCGAAACGCTGGAGAAGACACTCGAATGACCGTCTACAACACACAGTATTGATTAGAAGCAGCACACCTTGTCACTGCACGGCGGGGCACTTCATCTTGACGCACCGACACAGACTCGTAACGCAGAGGAAGTTCTCGTCCATTCCGAATTGCCATATGTACATCCACGGGGCCACGCCCGGTGCAGGCAGACACGGCACAGTGAGGTAGTGCCGGATGCGCACTATTCCCGCGTGTTCCACACGCTTCAACTCCTCCTTCAAGCGCCGCTGCAAATCCTTCAGAGTCGTATGGGCTCGAATGCGCGCTCGGGACATCTGCAAGAGCACCACGATGAGCATGGGGTCCCGCACGTTCACATGCGCTCCGCACAGAAGATACCACGACCCCGCCACCACGTGAACCGAGAAGCGAAGGGGGAAGATCGCAACCAAGATGAGCGCCTGCGACTCTTCAAAAGGTCAGATATCGAAGAAACCGAGCAAAATTTGTCCTCCAGGAACTGCCCCCTTCCTAGCAGAATACAAAATCCATGTCACCTACTTCAATAGGGACAGACTTGGCTGAACAGATCAAAAAAGTTTAATATTAGTTTTGAGCGTCGTTTTACGGTAGCTTCCTTTTATGCGTGATAAAAGCTGATCAAGACTTGATTAACAGGGGTATAAATTTGAGAGGGATAAAACCGTTTAATATAGGTTTTGGAAGGCACCCAACGGCAGAACAAAGTTTGTTCTGCCAACCAAACAGCTAGAGCCGAACCCACAGGAGAATGACCCCCCCTGTAAGGCTGTGTGGCGTCATTACCGGTTTTAGCGATAGCGTCAGAGGTAGCATGAGCTGGTTTAGTCTCTCCGCATCGCCCACTGAAGCAAAACGAAAACGACTACAGTACGCACTGAAATTATAGCCGCAGTCGAAAATTTGCTTTCTTAAGCCACAGCGTGCGTTTCTAAAAACCGACGCTGCTGATTCGTCGAAATACAATAGAAAATCAATGCAAAAAGCAGAATTGAAAAAGCTGGCACCGCTCATTCAACGAAAAAAAACACGTTTTGGGTCGGGTCAGATCTATAGCCGCAATTTGTAATTTATCGCTCCGATTGGTAATTAACAAGATCTAAGCTGTTTTAGCGGTAATAAATGGAACTATCGAGAAGCCCATTGCAAAATGCGCCAGAGACACATTTCAGGTTGTTGCTGAAGCCGCCAAGATGCCAGGAGGAAAGCAGCTAAGCGAAAAAGAGTGCCGAGAGATTCATAAGCGCCTAGGGGAACGCATGAGTAACCGAGCGATTGCGAAGCTTATCGGACGGGACGAGAAGGCTATCCGCAACTACCTCAAGCGTGGCACAGCTTTATCGGCGACGAAGCGGACATGTAGGAGACCGAAATTGACCGAGCGGGACGTGCGAAGGGTCTTTCTGCTAGCTGTTGTGCACAATCTGTCAGTGAAAGAGATCAAAACGCAGCTCCATTCACTTCCTAGCAAGTCTACAGTGCTGCGCACGCTGCGTGCTCGTAAATACATCAAGTATGCCAAGCGCAAACCGACCCCAGCTCTCAAACTTCATCACAAAAAAGCGAGGGTGTCCTTTGCAGAGAAATATGAAGGCAATCGGAAGTTATGGCGCAGTGTCGTGTTTATGGACGCGAAGAAGTTCAATTTCGACGGGCCTGATGGCTTCCGTTTCTACTGGCATGACGTGAGGGCGGAGCCCAAGCTGATGTCGAAGCGTGTGAGCGGCGGAGGAAACGTCATGATTTGGGCGGAGGTGAATTAGTACGGCAAAACAACCCTGGTCTTTCTAAAGAGAAAACAAAACGCTATCAAGTACACGGAGACGCTGAACCAGAGTCTGCTCCCTTTCTGGAAGAACTTCTGGTGAAAATGGGCGATGTGGAGCCCATTTTCCAGCAGGATAATGCATCCATACACGGCGCCAAGTTCACCAAGGCCTACTTAACGGCCAAGCGACAAGGCAGCTCAAAGGATCCAAATTGGGCTACTAGACTTGCTCTGTTATAGTGCGGCTATAAATTTGACCCGACCCAAAACGTGTTTTTTTTCCGTTGCGAATGAGCGGTGCCAGCTTTTTTAATTCTGCTTTTTGCATTGATTTTCTATTGTATTTCGACGAATCAGCAGCGTCGGTTTAGCAGCAGAAACGCACGCTGTGGCTTAACCCTTTCACTACCGGCCAAACATCTCGAGTTTACAGGTCCACAGCGGACCTCTAACAGCAACACTAGATGTCATTGATTGGATTAAATTATGTCAAATGGAATAGGTGTTAGAGCTCACCACGACTAACAGGCCCACAGCGGACCTCTAATTGAGCATCTCTTTCGCAGTACGGTGAAAGACAGAATAGCTTGTGGTTACGGCTTCGAGCTCCTAGTCACTCAAATTTCATTTTTAGAAGTCAGTTTTGAATTCTTCCTGCAGTAGTGATGGACATCGCCGACCTGCTCAACGTAGACGATGACGCTGCCGACTGGGAGTTCGAGGTGTCGGATGCAGAGGAGGACGAGGAGGGGACTGGAGACTTGGACGAAGAGGGTGATGGAGTGGAGTCAGATAGCGACGCACAACCGACAGCTCATGTGTCGGCACCGACAGTGCGCCAAACCGGCAACGCGTACGTGGATAACCTGATTGGATACAGTGGCCTGCATATTATACGCGAGCGAGAGGTGAAGGCTGCTTACACAGAGCGTGGTGCGCTCGGGCTTTTCTCTCTCTTTTTCACACGTGAGTTTCGTGACTCTCTACAATTGTGGTCTAACAAAATGCTAATGGAGAAGGGAAAGCCCAAGGCAACTGTGTACGAGCTAGATGCTTACATTGGTTTGGAGATCGCAATGAGTTTCAATCCTATTACTGAAATTAAAGAGCTGTGGTCTAAAAAGCTGTTCATGAGGTAGCCGGACTTTGGATTGACTATGACGAGGAATCGCTTTGAATGCATCCGTGCGCGGTTCCAGATTCACGCACCTGGGAGCGTGCCCGCCGAGCGGCGAGAGCAAGATCCCTTGTGGCACAGCGGGCGTCTAATGACACAAATCCAAGAAAAGTTCGCAGCGCTTGCTGTACCGGTAGGGGCTGTTAGTCTCGACGAGATCACGGTGCGCACAACAGCACGTTTTTTGGCAAGAACGTTCATACCATTGAAGCCCGATAAATATGGAGTACGGTTATATGCAGTCGTAGGGTGGAAGAGTTTGTATGCTTACTCCGTGTGGGATAATGGATCTGGTAACCGGACGAGGGCGTCACCTGCTGAGCGGTATGTGGACGTATTTCCGGCTCTGAGAACAGCTCTGTTCAGAACTGTCGAGCGTGCGGACATCGCCATCAAACGAAAAGACCCGAGTGCAGTGTGGGTGGCGATGTGCGGCCATTTGACCAAGACACACCCGGCCCTGAGTGGCCACCGCCTGCTTGTTTTGGATAATTTCTATACTAGGCACAACTTGGCTAAGACTCTAATGGGCCGACGGCGAAATGCGTTTGTTAGGGACTGTGCGGATTGGGCTGCAAGGCAAGTGGGACACGATGGGTCTCGAGGCTGCAAAAGCCCGACTTGACAAGGCTGAGCGGGGTTCGTGGGAGCTAGTGGCGGCGGTGGATGTACCGGTGGGGTGGGAAAAGCTTCAAGAGAAGCATAAGCGTGAACAGAAGAAGTTTTCTCCAGACCGGCAGACGCCGTACATGGCACCGATGACTATTGCGGTCAATGCTGGATACGTCGTATTTCGTGACAAAATGACGGTCATTTTCTACACGAACGACCTTGCGGGTACGCCGTCGCAGCGAGTGCTCTCGGGCGATTCACACGAGGCGATCGAGCTGTGCCGTGGACTCGCACCACTTCGTCGCTGGATTGGCGAGCAAGCCATGCATCGCGAGACGTACCACGTGCCATCAATGGTAGTCGCGTACAACTTGTTCATGAACGGGGTTGACAGGGTGGACCAGTGCAGAAGCACAAATCCAATACGAGCGAAAAGAGAAGCGTCTCTCAATGAGAATTCTGACGTGGGAGCTTGACATGGCGCTTATCAATGCGTTTTCAAAATGGTCGCTGGTCCTGCTGCTACGCGAGTGACGCTACGCGACTTCAAGAAGCAAGTGGCTGATAAACTGACGGCCATACAGCGAGCACGACTAGTCGGGCAGGTGATGCCACGTGACCGCTTCATGCACATATCGCAAAACCTGCACTTCAGCCGCAATGATGATGAACGTGCCGCCACTGATCGGGCCTGAAGTTACGGCCGGTTATCGAGGCTCTACAGGATCGGTTTGCTGCTGGTTTCGTGCCTCCTGCCGTTATGGCCTTCGACGAAGCCATGTTGCCCTCAAGGTCTACATTCAATCGCATGCGTGTGTACCTCAAAGATAAACTGCACAAATGGGGTACGAAGTTGTTCATGTTGTGCTGTTCTACTACGGCATACTGTATTCGGTACGTTTCGGGCGTGTCTTCGGACACCCCGTGTTTTTTTTTTTGCGCTAAAGTGCTCTTATCTTGTACCCTACATACTAATCGAATACATATCATGTAGATACAGCTTCGAGTTTTATTGTGGCAAAAAGGAGAGTTCTGGCACGTCATGCTCCTCAGACTATAAGTCCGGACCAGCAGCGGTGGTGCGCAATCTGAGGAAGGTTTTGGCTCAACAGCCCCTCCAAACGGCGAGATGCGACTCGTCGTCACAGATCGATTCTACTCATCTATTCCCTTGTCCATGCAGCTTTTGAGGATGGGTTTCTACTCAGTTGGTACAGTACGCACGGACCGACAAGGGCTGAGCACGAAGCTGATACCGAAAAAGAAAAAGAGGGACATGCGAGAACCACTTGGGTGCTGTGAAAGGCGTTAATGGGAGCGTTTTCGCGGTGCTTGTCGATACAAACCCCCAAGTGCGTGGCGCCATGCCAACGGTCCGTCCAGACCCGTCCTCACGGGGTGGAGCGTCCAGGAAGACGTTATCCCCTCCGATCATCTTGACACAGACGATGGACGTCATGCTGGGCGACTTCGGAGTGCTCACCGGTCTACTGACGAGCCAGAGTCGCGTCTTGGACACCGACCCGAAACCAGTGTGGACAGCGCTTGTGTCGATGGGTCGGCCGCTCTGGCGTAGTATGGAGCTGGGCAACACCTTGGAAGGCAAGCAGAGAGCTCTCACCAAATTCGCTGCATCGAAGCTGCTTCTTGGGCTTGAATTAAATGACGCCAGGAGCTACGACGACAGCACACTTCACGGCATGTCGTCGCTCTTCTGCCGCGTCGGGTTGCGTCCGCGTGCAAGCGACTCGATGGCAACACGCTTCGTCGCCGATTTCATGAGCGTGCTGCACTACGTCACGTACAAATGCGACGCCCACAGCAGCAGCTACACGTCAGATCCGATCCTGACAATCGGCGCCTCGCGCATGTGGTACCAGTTGGAGCCGCCGGCATTGGAGTCGCACATCCTTCGCCAGTTCCAGGCCGTCCTGCTCAACGGCGTGGTTGATACGGGACACGTGGGCGAGATCGTGGCGCGCATCTTCCTTCTGCTGGCAATGGATGCGACGCTAATGAGCGCCAGCGTGGACGAGGAGGAGTTTGTCTTCTCGGGTCAGTTTGGTGAAGTTCCGAGTTTTGTGGCAATGCTTGTGGGGAATCGTCCAGAGGTGTGCACGGAGGCTGGTGTTTCGGGAGAGCGCAAGGCGTACGACGAGTGGCTGCAACGTTGGAAGGACTAGGAGGTTGGTTTTAGCCACTTTGTGGATCTACCGAAGGAGCCAGTCGAGGACGTACTGTGGCAGATGCTAGATCGCCGAGCCGCGGGCGTCTTGCCTCGCAACCAGAAAGGAGCCGAGCTCGTCATCCCAATTTTCTGCCGCGGCAGTTGTCAAGCTTCGTTCATCTTGGTCCAGGTCGAGAACCTAGTGGGATCGGACGAGAAGTTTCCTGACTCGGCACTTGCAAACCTCTTGCCGCGTACTGTTTCCGAGACGAATCATCCACTTCATGCCGTTCCTGAGTACGAGATGATTCGACTCTACATGAATCTGCAAGAGGAACTAACTCGTGATAAGCCTGCGCAGTCTGTCGTAACACCGGAAGTGGATGGAGTTCGGAGTCGGAGCCACAAGAAGGAGGAGGAGGACACCAAGCCGCCACCTTTTAGCTGCTCGCTGTGCGTCCGTGGGATGTTCGCACCGACTAGCGACGCAGACGATAGCAGTCAGACTCTTGATGAGATTCGTGAGCGATGGCCGTTTCTGTCGAAGGAGCTGATCAAGCAGCTGAGAGTGATCGCTTGCTCGGCGTGGTGGGATGGCAAGGCGCAAGTCAAGTATGACCTTGAGAGCCGTGAAGTCAACGAAGCACAAAGCGGATGTAGACCTCTCTCGCGCGTCCTGGCGAAGGAAACCGCTTTGGAAAGGGCCTCGAAGACGCTCAGTCCCATTTCTTCAGTTGGAAGGGGATGAAGCGATCGCAGATTTGGCTGGCGTACAGTACAAGCATCTGTTGTCAGCAACGAAGCGAAGTTGAGCTGCGAAGGTAGCGACGTGCATAAGTGGAAAGTGATTTTGGGTAGGGCGTTTGGACAAAAAGGACCTAGTGAGCTTGTGGGCCTACGATTCGTAGTACGAAAAGTTGGTCAGAAATGAGACCTTCACTCCTCAGGCGCATAATCGGATCTGATTGTGGGCCGATCTCAACGGTGCTGAAAGATGATGCTGTCGAAATGTTTACTGGCCACACTCTCTGACCGCCAAATGCCAGACACTTTCCTTTTATTTACAGTTAATCACTCTTTCTTTTGCTCTCTCAAGTGAACTCGATCTCCAGAAACACAGGCGAAAACCTTTCAGTCGACTCTCACTGGTGCTCGCAAAGCGCCTAACAATGGCCACGCCGACGTCGCGTTTCCTCGATAAGGAGCCTTCACTTTCAAAGCTTGGCGACGAGATCGGCTATGACAACGGAGCAGCGCTCATGGCCGGTGGGTCCATGGCCCTGCACGACCACGTGGCGAGCCGACTGGAACGATCGCTGGGCAAGTCGCTGCCACAATTGGAAGTTCGCTTCGAGAACCTCTCGATCTCAGCGCGAGTTGCTGCTGCACACGACGAGACGCGCGCCCAGTCCGAGCTCCCGACGCTGCCAAACGTGGCCAAGACGGGCGTTCTCGGGCTGCTGGCGACGAAGAAAGTGGCGGAGAAGCAGATCCTGCACCCGGTGAGCGGCGTCTTCAAGCCAAGCACGACGACGCTGGTGCTGGGGCAGCCTGGGTCGGGCAAGTCGTCGCTCTTGAAGCTGCTCAGCGGGAGGTTCCCTGCGTCCACGAACGTGAGCGTGGACGGCGACGTGATGTTCAATGGGACGCCCCAGGATCAATTCCGCAGCCGCCTCCCTCAGTTCGTATCGTACGTGCCTCAACACGACAAGCACCTGCCGACTCTAACCGTGAAGGAGACGCTAGCGTTTGCGCATGCCTGCAGTGGGGGCGCCGACTTGTCCAAGACGGACGAGCAGCAGCTCGTGCTTGGGACCGACGAGGAGAACAACGCGGCCTTGACTGCCGCTCGGGCCTTGCGGAAGCACCACCCGGACGTGGCCATTCGTCAGTTGGGGCTCGACAAGTGCCAGAACACGGTCGTGGGCGACGCCATGCTGCGCGGTGTCTCCGGAGGGGAGAGGAAGCGGGTGACCACAGGCGAGATGGCCTTTGGCAAGAACTACGTCATGCTCATGGACGAGATCAGCACGGGGCTGGACAGTGCCGCCACGCTTGACATTGTGTCGACACTGCGCAGTCTGGCAAAGACGTCGCGAAAGACCGTGGTGATCTCGCTACTGCAGCCGTCGCCGGAGGTGTTTGCTCTGTTCGACGACGTGATGCTGCTGAACGACGGCTACGTGCTGTACCATGGGCCGCGTGGCCAAGCGTTGAGCTACTTTGAAAGCTTAGGCTTCAAGTGTCCTCCGCGTCGTGACGTGGCGGACTTCCTCTTGGATCTGGGCACCAACAAGCAGCACCAGTACGAAGTTGGTTCTGCTCCATCGACTGCGCAGCAGTTCCGGGAGGCATTCGAGCAGTCCCCGATCCACCAGCAGCTCATGTTAAGCGTACGCTCGCCCGTGGATCCGCTACTGGCACGAGACAACGCGCTGCACCTCGCCCCCCTTCCGAATTCCACCAAAACTTCTGGCAGGGCACGTGGACGCTGGTCAAGCGAGAGATGGACGTGACGATGCGAGACACAAACGCCGTGAAAAGCCGCTTTTTCATGGCAGTTCTGCTCGGCCTCCTGCAAGGAAGTGCGTTCTACCAGTTCGATGACGTGAACTCGCAAGTGGTCATGGGGATCGCCTTTGTCTCCATCAACTTCGTGGCAACGAGCCACTTGGCGCTCATCCCTGTGGTCATGGCAATGCGAGACGTGGTGTACAAACAACGCGGAGCCAACTTCTTCCGAGTCTCGTCGTACGTCATCGCGCGGTTCGTAAGCCAGATCCCGGTGGGCTCATGGAGGCGCTGGTGTTCGGCTCCTTCATGTACTGGATGTGCGGGTTCGTCGCCACAGCGGCCGGCTACTTTTTGTTCGAGCTGGTGCTCTTCTTCGTGAGCATGGTCGCCGCCGCGCTCTTCTTCTTCGTCGCGTGCGCGTCGCCGAACCTGAACGTGGCGTTCCCCGTCATGCAGCTCCTGCAGCTCTTCTTCGTGACCTTCTCCGGCTACGTCGTGACCAAGGACACGATCCCTGACTACATGATCTGGGTCTACTGGCTCAGTCCGCACGGCTGGGGGGTTCGCGCGCTCGCAGTGAACCAGTACACCGACCCTCGCTTCCTCACGTGCGCATACGAGGGCGTTGACTACTGCGCGCAGTACGGGATGCAAGCTGGGGAGTATCTGCTGAGTGTGTACGGCGTGCCGACGCAAAAGCACTGGCTGTGGTTCGGCCTGCTCTTCCTGGTCGCGCTCTACGTGTTCCTCATGGTCATGTCGTGTTTAGTGCTGGAGTTCATGCGCTTCGAGAGCCCTGCAAACGCCTCTGTAAGCGCTGTTAATGACGAGTCTTCAGAGGGAGAAGATAGCTACGGCCTTGTGTCAACACCCAAAGGCGCGAAGACACACAACACCGAGGCGGTGATTGCTGTTTCTCCGCCAACGCACAATAAGAATTTTGTGCCTGTGACGCTTGCGTTCAAGGACTTGTGGTATTCCGTTCCGGACCCTGCTAACCCCAAGGACGACATCGACTTGCTGAAAGGTGTTAGTGGGTTTGCCCTGCCCGGTTCCATGACCGCTTTGATGGGGTCTTCCGGAGCAGGCAAGACGACGCTCATGGATGTGATCGCTGGGCGGAAGACCGGAGGCAAGATCCGCGGAGACATTCTCCTGAACGGCCACCCTGCGACCGAGCTCGCGATTCGCCGGTCGACGGGCTACTGCGAGCAAATGGACATCCACTCGGACGCGTCCACGTTCCGCGAAGCTTTAACGTTTAGCGCATTCCTTCGCCAAGGAGGTAACATCCCCGATAGCCAGAAGTACGACTCGGTCTCCGAGTGTCTGGAGCTGCTGGACTTGAGCCCGATCGCAGACCAGATCGTGCGTGGCAGCTCCATGGAGCAGATGAAGCGCTTGACCATTGGCGTGGAACTTGCCGCTCAGCCCAGCGTCTTGTTCCTGGATGAACCGACGAGCGGTCTGGACGCCAGATCAGCGAAGCTCATCATGGACGGCGTCCGGAACGTGGCGAACACGGGGCGTACCATCGTCTGTACGATCCACCAGCCTTCGGCTGTCGTGTTTCAGGTCTTCGACAGTCTGCTGCTACTGAAACGTGGCGGAGAGATGGTTTTCTTTGGCGACGTGGGACCCAAAGCTTCCAAGCTGGTCAAGTACTTCGAGGCGATCGATGGCGTTTCCAAACTGGAGCCGGACGTTAACCCGGCGACGTGGATGCTGGAGGTGATCGGAGCGGGAGTTGGCAACACGAACGCTGACACTACAGACTTCGTCGCCGTCTTCAAGGACAGCGAAACGAGTCGCGAGCTGCAATCGAACTTGGATCGGGCGGGCGTGACACGACCGTCGTCGTCTTTGGCTGCGCTCACCTTCGAGCGGAAGCGTGCTGCGAGCAGTATGACGCAGGCCACGTTCTTGATTAAGCGGTTCTTCGACTTGTACTGGCGGCGGCGTCGTACAACTTGACGCGCATGATCATCTCGATGATCCTTGGTCTTCTCTTTGGAATCACGTACGTTGGAGCCGAGTACAGTTCGTACCAAGGTCTCAATTCCGGGATGGGGATGATCTTCATGGCTGCTTCGTACATCACCTTCATCACCATGAGTGGCGTTCTTCCTATCGCGCACCAGGAACGCGTAGTCTTCTATCGCGAACGTGCCGGCCAGACTTACAGCGCCTTCTGGTACTTCATGGGCGCCACGCTCGTCGAGATCCCGTACTGCTTCCTATCGACGCTGATCTTCCTCATCATCTTTTACCCGATGGTGGGCTTCACGGGTGTTGGCAACTTCTTCACCTTTTGGTTCTGCCTTTCACTGCTGGTGCTCATGGAAGCCTACGTCGGACAGCTCCTGGTCTTCGTCTTGCCCAGTCTGGACGTGGCGTCCGTGTTCGCGCTCCTCATCAACACGATCCAAATCCTGTTCACGGGCATGAATCCTCCGGCCGCGTCACTCCCTCGCGGCTACGTCTGGTTGTATCACGCCGTGCCGAACAAGTATACGTTCGCCAGCCTGACTGCCATTGTGTTTGCTGCGTGTGACGGCGACGGAAATGGTACAGGCTGTCAGGTGATGAAAGGAACACCCCCAACGATCGCGGACGGGACGACGGTGGAGCAGTACATGGACAGTTTGTTCTGGATCAAGCACAGCGAGATCTGGTCCAACTGCGGATACGTCGTTGCGTGGATCGTCTTCCTGCGTCTGCTAACTCTTCTGGCCTTGCGCTTCGTCAACCACACCAAGAGATGAGCTAAACAGTGTGTATATGGGGTTCAACGTTGTCTTTGATTTCTTCAAGGTGCCAACCTAAACATTGTTTTCTCGATCCATGATCTCTAATAGCTAAACATTTTAAACAGAAAATACGGACAGCAAGCTCAGTCACTTGCCTTAGTTCACTACTCGGAAAAGGCACTTGAACGGGCCATCGGGTCCTGTTGATTTTCCCCAAACATTGTCGCCGATCAACTACCTGGTAGCTTTCCAGGTGGCGACTCGAACTCCACAAATCCGTGCCCTTGGCGGGACCGTGGACCAGTAGTCCAAGGACAACCTGCTTTTTTTAATTAAAGGATAAGACGCATTTTCATGCTGTCACCTAGTTGGGTTTTCGCGTTCTTCAACACCGAGATCAACGCTGTTGGAGGCCTCAACCACGCGAACAAGAGGATGGTTCTCTCGAACCCACAATTGAAGGGGCTGGTAGCAACGACAAGACCGATGATGAAGAGCTGGTCCACTCACACCACTAGCTGCTCATGAAGCGAGAGAGTCCGTAGGTTGTCTTCGGAGATCTAAAGCCAGATTATACTGCTGCAACAATCAACCGTAACCTTCTCCAGACAATACACGTGGAGAATTGGGGGGGGGGGCAAGAAATAGGCTTGTACTACTTGAGCGGTTGAGGAGCATTTGTTAGAAGAGCAATCTTTCGAACTGTCTGGAAAATATGAATTTTCCATTTGCACCTAGAGCATAAACTTGACTAGCCTAGAAGTGAATCTGACCAAGTTGGATGTTGGATATACAGTACATGCAGGTCCATTTGGGCTAGCAATGAGCTTTGCCACTGTTTCATCGCCGTAGCAGCTTGTCAATATTCGCCCGGTTCTTGATGCGTCGCTGTCAGAATGCATCTAATTGCTGTAATCCAATGGTAGTTGCGCCACGTATTTGGGTTGTCGAATAGTTAATTCCCCACTTTTGTAAGCAAGGAGTTGAGTTTCATCTCACCAGTGTGTCTGATGTCTCCACTTTCAGATATCTTGGAAACTTCTGTTGGGGGCTGTTGTTCGCGCACCCAGGCGTTGAGTAGCAGCGAGGACTGCAAGTTCGTAGCCTGTTTCTCTGCAAACGGAATTGTTTTTCTCCGCAACGACAATCTTTACCAGTTCCTCGTCACGATAAAAAAACCGGATTGCACCGATCCTATTCGCTTTCCCGTCGGAATAATTCCTCTTGAATTGGTCGAAGTACTTGATCCACGATGGACCAAGACGTGCTAACTTGTCAGTTGGTCAGCATGTCAACGGCACTACTGAAACACAAGCAGAGTCTGGCCTGGATGAGTAATCCTGGTTGGACTGAAAGTTTTTATCATTGGTGTCTGCTACCGGTAGTAGAGATCACATTTATCGTGACAATCTGCATTTCATTGCTAAACGACCTTGTCAATATGTTGCTGCAAAGGTGAGTGGATTTTCTTCTCCGAGCATGAGCTGAACGGCTCCAAAACTCTCGTAGATAATCCGTGAAGTAGCTTTCAGTGTATTATATCCAAGCGGTTTGCAATTTAGTTCACCCCAAAGCTCCAGATCACTATAAACAAGCTGCACAACGCCCCCAAACAATTAGCTTGTTGTGCTGGATCTGCGGAAACCGTTTAGTTGTGACCTCTGGATCGGCATCGAGCAGGTCGCGCACACACATTTCATGGCAGGTGCACTCCTCTCTCTTTCTCAGTGCTGCATGTTGGCAAGCCAATAGAAGTAAAACCTGTCACATTTGCCTGGACCATCGCCATCAGTGCCACCATGCCGGTCATATCGGTCCATAGTATCTGTGCTGCGACGTTCTACTCGATCGGGGCCTTCTGACCGCGAACTCTGTTCCTGAGTTTCCGTTTGTAGAATGACTGAGAGCAGCAAATGGTCGCCTGCCACCACGAATGCACGATACCCGTGATCTTCACGTGGTCGCAGTCGCGATTGCGAACTATTCTGATGGTGGACCCAGGGATATGGATCTCGATCCACTTGACAACGACCGATCGTCGGCAGTTGGATCAAACGTTTGGACGGAGAAGACCGAACATGTTCTTATCCAGACTGCTGGGTATGGGGCCAAGCATGAGTAGCGCACGAAAAATGGAGTCTGGGCCCGACTTCTCACGCTTGATATCGTTGTCGCAATTAGCATCCGCAACAATGTATTCAGGCGGAGCCACTCGTCACGCCACGACTCAGTCGAGCAGCTCTGATGCCATCTTCCAGCAAACAACACATTCCGTGTGGCAGCAATACTACCCGTGTACGTGGGTCACCGGTCTACAGTCACGTCGTCGACACGTTCACGTGGCGCGGTCAAGTCGTAATGAAGGTGCCCACGCGTAGTTTTAATAGCCGAATCAGCTCTGGGATGAAGACTGGTAACAACTAACAGTACCGCCGATGACAGTTACTCACGTCCAGCTTGGGTACGTTGCTGAAAGAGTCGGGCTCGGGAACATACGCTTAGTCTCGCAAGGAGCGCAGTTATATGCGACTTGTGCAACAACTTCAACAATCCAATCAATCAAAGCGCTTTCCACCAAATTGCCGCCTGCTGCACTTCCGCAAGGTGGCGCTGGGCGTTTGACAGAAATTCTCGTTGCGTTCTGAGCCCCAAGGGCTCCGCTGCAAACGCATTTCAGAGCACTTGTGAGTTTTTCCGGCTTTATCTCCCACTTTCCTCGCCTCAGTTCACAACGGCCGAGAAATGGCAGATGTGCCTGTTTGTTCCCTTTCGCCGAGGTGCTCCATTTCCATATTCCGAGCTAGCATTGAACTCGCTCGCCGCACTGCTTTGATTGCTGCGTGGCACTGTTACCGCACCGCATGCATCGGAACACAAGCCGGAGGAGACGTAGAAAGCGGCTCAACTGCACTACTCGAGCAAGTATGATCACAATATAGCGGCTCATCTGGGGTGCTCTTCGTTTTTCCAGTCTGCGGTCTCATCATTATCAAAAACCTCCTGTCGAACACAAGGCAGGCAGCCAGGCACCAAGCAACCCAGAAACTAGCAGCCGATACGGAGAACTCTTGCGTGGGTCACTCGCGCTACCCGACTTGAACCATTATTCCACGATGGGACGGAACCGCCATCACCACCAAACTCGAGCCACGCACTACGACCAGCGACAGACTCGCGACGCCAATGAATACGACGAGTCCAAGCGCCGCAAGATGATCCGCTGGATTAAGTCGCGCTTCGGCTACGTGGAGCCGGAACTTCTTTCGCATCCGCGCGACCGCACCAGTCTCAGCAAGAGCGGCCGCCCCGCTGGGAGTGGCAGCTTCTCGGCGGGGTCAGCAGCGTACAGCAACTCGCAGCATACGCCATCGTACCGCATGGACTACCATACACACGTCCTTATCGTTGGTGGAGGCATCGGTGGGCTCTGTCTCGCACAAGGCCTCAAAAAGCACGGCATCCCGTTCACCGTGTTTGAGCGAGATCCGTCCCCCAATTACCGCACACAGGGCTATCGCGTTCGTATCAACAACGACGGGTACGAAGCACTAAAGACAAATCTCTCACCAGAAAACTTCGAGGTGTTTCTTCGCGCCACGGGTCATTTCCAGCCCGGATTCAAGTACCTGGATGCTGAAACAGGCGGAGACGCGCCATCGAACGCGCAATTCTCCCACAAATCGAGCGTCACCAAGAACGTTTTTAGCGCTGACCGCGCGATGCTGCGCTCCCTCTTGCTTACCGACCTGAATGAGAACGAGATCCAGTACGGAATGGCGTTCAAAAGTTTTCACGTGCAGCCCAATGGCCGCGTGGAGGTCACCTTCGAGAACGGCAAGATTGTTGAGGGCAGTGTGCTCGTGGGGGCCGACGGTACCACATCGCGTGTTCGCCGACAGTATGTGCCTCGTGCCGCGACGCTTCTTGACACGGACAGCGGTGCCATCTATGGCAAAACCTTATTGACGCCCGAGATGGAAAACTTCTTTGAGACCGACAGCACCACGATGGTCATCAGTAAAAATCCCATGATGAGTCTCGTCATGGAACCGCGCTGCAAGATACAGGCCGACCTGAAGGAGTTCTCCGCCATCTCGAGTTCCGACTTGCCAGACCTGCAGAAGTACATTTGCTGGGTTCTCATCGCGCGCGCTCAGCATTTCCACCGGAACGAGGAAACCACAGTCCAAGAGCTCTTCTCCATGACACCCGCGCAAGTTGCCAACCTGTCGAACGACATGACGCGCGACTGGTGTCCTCAAGTCCGCGCTATCTTCGAGCATCAAGCGCCCGAATGGAGCTCATTCCTGCGCATTTCAACCATGTCTCCGGAGATTCGCCACTGGCAGCCGTCTACGGTCACACTCATCGGAGACGCAGTCCACACGATGGCTCCCGCTGGAATCGGCTGCAATACAGCGCTGCATGATGCTCAAATGCTGGTGCAATACTTCCGCGAGATGGGAGTTGGCGTGGATGCCATTGCACAGTACGAGCACAACATGCGTCAGTACGGATCCGAGGGCATTTCCATCAGCATGGACGCCGGCAAAATGATGTACGACCTACCTAAAGTGGAGGACATGTGCGCTGTCGTGTACTGATGCTGACACGGGGCGTACAACGCGATAGTATCGGGGAATACCATACGGGGCATGATGCAAAAACAATCTTGCATTTTTCACATCGGCGCTGCGCTATGCTGGCTGTCTGTGTAGTGCACGTAGATTTCTTAATGAATGCATTGCACAATGTACTTGCTCCAGCAACATCTGCATCTGATTCTTCAGAGCGTCACTGGTCGCCTGCGTTGTTTGTAGGGCCGCAGTAACAATGATTTCAATTGCTCGCGGAACGATAGAGTCCACACGAGGTAGCGACACCAGTTGGACGATCAGAAATTGCGCTGCAAAAACGGCCAGCTCTGTATCCGGATACGCAGTTCGTCCATGATTTCGAAGCATCCCATCGATCACTCGATCGACACGAAATCAGCGAGCAAGAGGGGCTCAGTTGAAGTTCCTCCGACGAAACTGGAGTCGTCACACGAAAAACCAAGGTTTTCCGCTGCAGAGCAAACATTCGCCAGACCCCAACCATATATGTTGTTTGGGTACTCCTGGTAGCTGGTGTTGCCGCATGCACTGGGGACGAGAAATGGTTTGTGTAGCTTGCGCGTCGTCGTCTCCGTGAGACTCTGCAAAACTTTCTCGTACGACGGAGGTTTCGCCAGAGACCTTTCTTCAGAGGAATTGTACAAGCTGAGCAGTAGTGCGATTGCACCAGCTACGTGTGGTGTCGCCATGGAGGTCCCAGTGAGCCGAGTGTAGGCGGTATCCTTGACGCTCATTGCCGACCGAATCCCCACACCAGGGGCAACAAAGTCGGGCTTGATAATGTACTTGCCCCTTGTAGATGGTGGTCCGTTGTCTAAACCCTGCCAGCTAAACTCTTCTTCCAAGCTTGGGCCCTTTCCACTTGCGCCCCATAGTGAGCTTCCTCCAATCAGCGCACCAACAGCAATCGTATCGTCATGGCTTCCGGGATAGTACACACTTCCACAGAGGAACCCGTTCGTGTTTCCGCTTGCAAACACCGGGTAGACACCCGCGGCACGCCACGTATCGATTACTTTGCTCAGCCACGTCCATTGAGGGTACGCCGGCGTCGATCGATCCACCCCGAACGAATTTGTCACCACATCTGCACCAAGGGCGCAGTCCGCACCCGTTCCGTCCCTCTTCGTGGGGCACAACACCCACTGCGCCGCTAGGAGGAAGTCGCTCTTATTGGCAGCCCCCCAGATATCAAACGCTCGCGCGGTGATCCACGTCGCCTCAGGAGCTACGCCAACCCCCTTTCCACCCACCGCCGTCCCCATCGTGTGCGTCCCATGACCCACTTCATCCGCCGTATCCGGCGTCTCCTTCGATATGTCCGTCCCCGGCGTGAACCAGAACGAGTAGTCGAAGTCCACCTTCCCGTCCTTCGTCGTCCCTATCATCAGCCCGAAAAGAAAAGCACAGTCAAACACCCACCTCTTAAAAACAAACAACAACACAATCACCCTCTTACCTCTGAAAGTATCTCTCAGAGCTTCGTGCGTGTATCGCACGCCCGAGTCGATGCTGGCGACCACCACGTTCTTCCCTTTAACCCCTTTCGCCCACAACTGAGGGGCGTGCAGCAACTTGACATTGCTCTGCGGTTCTCCTCCCTCCTTTGCCCCTTGATCTTCTTCTTGTTGCGCTCCAATAAGCCTCAAAACGGGGGCGTCTGCCTCCACTTGCAACACCCCTGGGAAGCTCGGAAGCTCTTCGTGGAAGAAGACGCTGTTGAGGCGCTCACCCTCCTCTTTGTAGCGAACCACCAGCGTGTTCTGCAGCCAGAGACGGGAGACATCAACTTCCCCCCCGTTCTGGGCCTCGATGAAGCTCGCGACGCTGCGTTGCACGTCGTTTACGGTGCTGGAGAAGCTTTGGAACACGTTTTGGCGCCTCTCGGAGCGCGAAAGCGGCGGAGAGCGCGCGAGTTCGCGCGGGTTCACGGGCGGGTGCAGGTGCACGAGCAGCACGCAGTCGAGCGCGCGGATGGGGGGCAGCGAGAGAGCGAGAGAGGCCAGGAAGAGCGCGAGATGGCGCCGGTGGGGGCCCATGGTGCGCGGAACTCAGACCGTTGAAGTTGAATGTGGTGTTGCGCACACTATTTGGGTGGATAGTCTATACAAATGACCTATATTATGGGTCATTGTTTTGTGGAACGCGTTCGAAGTTTTTAGTGGGATCCGTTGTGGCGGTGGTATGAGAAGAAAGAGGTGCTGAGAAGCGGGCTTGAACCGGCATTTGTAAGATGATAACAAATTATCGGTTCATTTGGTTCTGTAGGTCATTGAAGGATATAGGTGATATTTGCGTGTGTTGACTCAACACTGTGGCGCTCCTTTTCTTGGGCATTGCTGTGCTGTACGAAGTTCGTACTACGAACGCGATGCCGCCGCTGCGCCGCCTGCATGTCGCGGTTGGTTGTCTACCAGCAATCGCAGCGTGCTCGCCGATAGCCGGATTTGTGTGTTTGTGTTCGTTTTCCAGAATTCAAAAACCAATAATTGGAACGGCTGGCGTGACGCTGAGCAATGGCTTCACGACTCACCACGCTGCGGGGCAACCGTGAGAGCCAAGGCCGAATGTGGCCGGTGGACATCGTGCGCAGCGTGAGTAACTGCGCACTCAAAGCTGCCACATCTCGCCTGCTTCGCCACTGGAAATCGCTCGTTGACGCCTGCAACGAGGAGGGGGGAGGGGGAAGGCAAGACCAGTGGGCAGTACGGAGTCGTTTTCACTCCCGTGACAACCTCACCGCACATCTCTGCGAGTCAACGCTCGCTCCCGCCTCCAACTCACTTGCCGGCAACTATGTCTCAGTCGGTCGCGCGAGCCGCCGCCTCCTCTTTTCTTCTTTTCACGAAACGGCAAATCGCCAGCCATCTACAAGCCAATCTTTGGCTCTACAAATACCCGACGAGCGGCCGCGCCATTCCACGACAGTCGTGCGCAGGCCCGAGTCAAAGTCGAGGCCCAGCCGCGTCTTCACCGCCAACCGGACCGTGCGTGCCGTCGTCTTCTCCGGGCCCCGTCTTCTCTTCGCAGGGGAATTTCTCTCGAGCCACACACAAAAAAACCGCGAGGCCTTTTGCGGCAGACGGGCAGGCAGGTGCCAACCGCTGTGAGCGCTCCCGGGCCAGCTCCAGATAGTAAACTGCCGGCGGATGGTGTGGCTGGACCCGACGTCCTCGCTGCGCTGCGCCAGCTGGGCGCTGCTGCCGCCCATGCTGCTGGAGGCCGCGCTGGCGGGCGTCATCCTCTGGCGCACGTTCCACCAGCTCTACTGGAGCTCGCACCCGCGCCGCATCTTCCTCCACATCGTACGTGAAGGAAAATACGGTTTTTATTTTTATTATACTAACAGTGGGGAATTCCTTGTTTTGTGTGTGTGTGTGTGTTGTTGCTGTGGACAGGTGCTGCTGCTGTCGTGTGTGCTGCGGCTCGCGTTCTGGCTGGGGATGTGCAACGCGGCGGTGCTGGCCGTCGGGGTGGCCTGCTTGTGGTGGTCCAACTCGATGGTGCTGCTGTGCACGGCGGCGGTGATCTTCCAGTGGTCCAGCGCCGTGACGGCCGGCCGGGTGACGGCTCAGGAGCTGCAGAGATCCAAGCGGATCACGGTGGTGCACCCGCTGGTGTTCCTGCACTCGGTCCACTTGATCTGGACCACCGTCATGGGGATCCACGTGGTGGCGCACGGGTTGAGCACTCGGAGCAAGATCGAGGACTACCCAGAAGACGCCCAAGCTCTCGTGCTCGCTTACCGGATCATCAACATTGTCACGCTGGCGTTTGACGCGGTGGTCGCGTGCTACGTCGCTGTGCAGCTGAGAGAAAGACTGCTGTCGGCGGCAATGGCCGACGACATGAAGAAGAAGTCCGTGGTGCAGATGACCCTGCTGATGGCACTGCTCACAGCGTCAGTGACGCTGCAGATTATCATGGACGTGCCTGCGTTCATCTCGGGTGTCAAAGGTTCATGGTCCTCACTGAGCTTCCAAAGCTTCTGCGTCATCAAGTACTTCGTGCCAGGTCTCTTCCTGAGCTTAGCGTTCCTGTACATTATGCGTCGCGTGGAACAGCGCGAGCCCACGCGGCTGGTTGTCGTGCCGAACCGGTCACTGGTGGAGTTTGTAGAGTGCTCATCGCCGGACTGCGTGTGGTGTGCGCACCACCGACGGTACCATTTGAACCAGAACAAGTGGGACGTGACGCTCATGACGTCGATTTCGCCGCGGACGGTGGACTCGAGCTACCACTCGTCCACTCAGGCAAACCTATCGCAGGGCTCCTGGTCCTCAGGGAGCACGCCGGAGCTACTACCAGCTAACTCTCGTTTGTCTCGGGACAGCCACCACCGACTTCACCAGGCATATCAAACTCACCACCAGGGCCACCAGGCGCACCAAACGCGAGGGCGTGTGCCATTTCCGGTCCAGACACACGGAGACTATGAGCCACCCAGAGAAGTTCCAGGAAGGCGAGGAGCACGTTACAGTTGAGCAGCTTCGCGTTCGCTGCCTCATTCATCAGTCGGACGCTCGCGGGAGAATGGTCTGCTTAGCGCAGAGTTAAAAAAAAAACTGAGGACAAGCATCATGCTCTCCTACGGATCAAGACACGCCAGCAACAGGAGCTGACAACCCAAATCGAGTCAACAAGGAATCAAGCCAACAAGGAACGAGCATCGATGCTCTGGAAATGGCTCTTTATTTATGATGTCGAGAACGAAAGCAAGCTACCGACATGGCAGGATCTACAGCTTTACCATACGTCAATAAAAGGAATTCGCTTCTCCATAGTAGCACCCCAACGAGATTATGGCATGTTGACATGTTCATCAAGCGTACGCACTTTCTCTCCGTTGAATTCGCGGCCTTCGAGAAGCCTGTACATGTCGTTTCCAGACCGTTTCGTACGTGTATGACGTGCTTGGCTTAAAGAGTGCAAGGTTTCATCCACACCCTACTCTGGCTTGCACAAGTTCGTCTACGACATGACCAGCTTGGTTTGGTATGAACTAACTGTCCTGCTCTGGCGATAAGCATATAACTTACTGGTCCAACTGGACTTCCTTCTGCGCGAAACCCATCGACCTGTTAAACCCCTCCAATAGTTTTTCGCGCGAGGACGAACCCGCGCTGTTCGTGGGGGTTGTACGCAAGCAAATTCTGGGTAGGACGATGCAGTTTCTACATTATGTCGAAAGGAATATGCTACATGTATTCTCGGCTGCGCTCTTACGGTAGATTGATCTTGTACGTCTTCTTGAAGTTGATCGGGTGCGCCTCAAGCGCGTGGTCGATGTTGTTGAAGCGGTGTCCATAGCGACAGAACCACTTTACCGTCTTGCACAGACCCTCGCGCCACGTCACCTTCTCTTTCCAGCCCAGACGACGGATCTTGGCGGCGTCGATGACATACCTGTGGTCGTTGAACGGCCGGTCCTGGACGTGTGTGATCATCTTGGCCTTCTCGGCGCCAAGCAGCTGCGGCTTCATGACAGCCAGCAGGTCCATCGCGACTTCCTTGTTGGAGAGTTCGTTCTCGCCACCGATGTTGTAGACTTCGCCCACCTTGCCTTCGTGCAGAATGAGGTCGAACGCCGCCACGACATCCGAGATGTAGAGGTAGTTGCGCGTGTGCATTCCATCGCCGTGGATCGTCACCGGTCGGTCGCGCAGGATCTGGTTAATAAACTTGGGGATGAGCTTCTCCGGGTACTGGTGCGGTCCGTACACGTTGTTACTCCTCGTGATGATGGCCGGGAGTCCAAACGAGCGGTGGAAACTCTTGACCAAGAACTCGGCGCCAGCTTTCGTGGCCGCGTACGGGTTCGTGGGCTCCAGCGCGTGGTCCTCCGTCATGGGCGCGGAGTCGGGCCGCCCCTCTCCGTACACCTCGTCGGTGCTCACGTGGATGAACTTCTTGACGCCGTAGAGTCTCGCGGCCTCCAGCAGCACGTGCGTGCCCAGGATGTTGGTCTTGCTGAACTCGATCGAGTTGCCGAACGAGTTGTCCACGTGCGACTGCGCTGCAAAGTGCAGGATGGTGTCGATTTGCTCCGTCTTGAGGATGTAGCCCACCAAGTCGGCGCTGGTGATGCTGCCGTGGATAAACTTGTAGTTCCTGGGCAACGTGGCGAGGAACGCGTCGCTGATGTACGCGTCGCTCGGTTCGCAGAAACTGCCCCGCAGACGCTCGCAAAGCTCGTCTTCGTCCTCCTCGCTCTCCGTGGCCTTCTCCCGCTCGACCTCGTCCTCCTCGGCGCTGTCGCCGCGCGTCTGCGGCTCGTGCTCGCCGTCGCACGACGAGATGGCCGAGTGCACGTTGCGCACGCACGAGCAGTAGTCGAGCGAGTCCAGGTTCACGAGGTAGTACTGCGGGTAGCGCTGGACCAGGTGGATGACCACGTGCGAGCCGATGAAGCCGGCGCCGCCCGTCACGAGGATGCGCTTGGTGTACTGCGGCGCGTCGGGGGTCGTGGCCGCGGATTCCGCCATCACTGCTTTGTGCGCTTTCGAGGCGTTTTCGATAGTGCCGGCCGTATTGAAGCGCTAGACGTGTCTATTTGATTTGGAAGGTCATCGGAACGCAGTGTGTTGCATATCCTGGTAAGTACGAAGGCAGGAGCAGGGAGTTTGTATGGAAACGCCATAGGGCGGTGGAAGTGGGGGGAACGCTGCCATCACTGCAACTGCGCCGGGGGCTTGCTGACGCAGGCAAACCAAGCAGTGCGGTGACAGCCATGTGTTACTGTAACCTTCGCCGCCATAGTCGTTGATAGGCATTGACGTCCCCTTTCAAGCTGCAACATCTTCGTCTAGACACATAAAAATAAAAACTTTTCCCTGTATCCGGATATGATGGAGAGCACAAGAATTCATGAACAATTTCAGGGAGGGCACATCGTGAGTGTATTTCTGTTTAGTATATTAGCCCGAACTGCAGGCTCTCTGCCTGCAATGACAACCCCCGTATTCCACACTACTTTCTACCAAAATTCCTGGATGTTTGCCGTCTAGAAGAGCTTGCTCACGGCGTCGCGCACGCTCGCGTCGTCGGCCTCGTTGGCCAGCGTCACCGTCAGCTGATGGATCACACAAAACGCAGACAAGTTAGTTCTCTTCGCCACCAACGTCTCGCAACACTTTGAACCAAAGCAAACGTACCAGAGGGTCCGCCTTCATCTCGCGCTCGATGGCGAAGCGCGCGTTGGCGTTGCGAGCCCACGCACGACGGGCCACGCCGTTGTTCACGTCCCAGCCGAGCATGCACGCAGCCTTCTCGCGGGCGTCCTCGGAGCCGTCGAGCACCATGCCGAAGCCACCGTTCATGACCTCACCCCAGCCGACCCCACCGCCGTTGTGCAGCGCAACCCACGTAGCTCCACGAGCGGCGTCGCCGAGAGCGTTTTGCACCGCCATGTCGGCGCAGAAGGCAGAGCCATCGGCCACGTTGGAAGTCTCACGGAACGGGCTGTCCGTGCCGCTCACGTCGTGGTGGTCGCGGCTGAGCACCACCGGAGCCGAGATCTCGCCGCTGGCCACGGCAGCGTTGAAAGCCATGGCGATCGTGCCACGGCCCACGCGGTCGGCGTACAAGATGCGGGCCTCCGAGCCCACCACGAGCTGGTTCTCCTCGGCGGCCTCGATCCAGCGCAGGTTGTCACGCAGTTGGGCCGCGACGCGCTCCGGCACCTCCGGCTCGGCGAGCAGCTCACGCAGCACGCGCGAAGCAATGGCGTCCGTCTGCTGCAGGTCCTCGTGCTTGCCCGACGTGCACACCCAGCGGAACGGACCGAAGCCCAGCGAGAAAATGTCGCCCATGATGTCCTGCACGTAGCTCGGGTACTTGAAGGCGGTGGTGGACACTGCGGCCTCCTCGGGCTTCACACCGGGGCGAAGCACGTCAGCGCCGGCACGCTGAGCCTCCAGTAAAAACGAGTTACCGTAGTCCCAGAAGCGCATGCCCTTGGCCGTAAGGCGGTTGATAGCAATGGCGTGGCGACGCAGAGACTCCTGCACCAGCTCCTGGAAGTGAGCCGGGTCCTCGGCCATGACGCGCTGGGACTCCTCGAAGGTCAGCTGGACGGGGTAGTAGCCGCCGTTGAACGGGTTGTGCAACGACGTTTGGTCCGAGCCGAGCTCCACCAAGATCTCGCCCGTGGCCTCGGCCTCGTCGGCGAGACGCTCCCAGAGGGTGACCACGTTGCCGTGGTAAGCCAGGCTCACCACCTCGCGCTTGGCCTTGGCCTCGCGGATGCGAGCAACGCAAGAATCCAGGTCGCTCACCACCTCGTCGACCCAGCCCTGCTCGTGGCGCTTCTTCACGGCAGACTCGTCGATCTCCGCGGTCACGGAGATGACACCGGAGATGACACCGGCTTTAGGTTGGGCTCCGCTCATGCCGCCCAGGCCCGAGGACACATACACCGTGCCGCGGGTGTCCTCACGCTGCAGGTACTTCCGGCAAGCGTTCAGCACGGTAATGGTGGTGCCGTGCACAATGCCCTGCGGGCCAATGTAGCAGAAGCTGCCAGCCGTCATCTGACCGTACTGCGTGTTGCCCATAGCGTAGGCCTTGTCGTACTGGGCGCGCGTGGAGTAGTTGGGGATCATGAGACCGTTGGTGACCACCATGCGCGGCGCCGCCGGGCGGCTCGGGAAGAGGCCCATGGGGTGGCCCGAGTACATGACGAGCGTCTGCTGCTCCGTGAGCTCGGACAGGTAGCGCATGGCCAGCAGGTACTGGGCCCAGTTCTGGAAGACGCTGCCGTTGCCGCCGTACGTGACGAGGTGGTGGGGGAACTGCGCCACGCGGCGGTCGAGGTTGTTCATGATCATGAGCATGATGCTGGCCGCCTGCTTGCACTTGGCTGGGTACAGCTCGATGGCGTGCGCCTTCATCTCGTACTGCACGGGGCGGAAGCGGTGCATGTAGATGTGGCCCTCGTCCTTCAGCTCCTGGGCGAACTCGGGCGCCAGCGTGGCGTGGAGCTTCTCGGGGAAGTAGCGCAGTGCGTTCTGCACGGCCAGCACCAGCTCGTCCTTGGACAGGCCGTCGATGTTGCGGTGCGGCGCCTTGGGCAGCGTCGGGTCCGGGTGGTTGCCCGGGTGCGTCGGCAGTTCGGTTGGGATGCCGCTGCGCAGGATGCTCAGGTCCACGGGCAAAGACGAAGCCATGGGTGCGAGTACAGGCGTATGTGGAGGCGGCGGTCGCTTGCGAGGCGAGTGGTGGATTGAGGAATGAGCGGAAGACGCATGGAGGATGCAGCGGCGGCAATGCGCGTCAAGAGGCGTAGTCGATCCCGAGGGGAAGTTGACGTCTTGACAACTCCATATCATGATGTTTCGAATTTGATGTATTCCTCGCAATGTACACTATCCATATGTAGCTATATTAGAAGTAAATCCAACTCTATTTTGTTGTAACATGGCTATCCATAATGCCTACATAGTTATTAATTCCTGGAGGTGGCAGGTCGTCTAATCAATTGCTTATTTAAGTGCTTTAATCCGTTTAACATGAGGTATAATTTTGTAGCCATGTTAATGTACTGATATAGAGTGGAAGTCAAAACATATGCGGTGACGCGCGCGACGTCACGAACGTCACCTGGATAATTTCCTTGCAGCCCGCGGCCGATATAATCCGTAACGTTTAGCGCGGCTCACCGCTGCAAGCGGATTAAGTACGTCGACTATGTCGATAAGCAAATGAAACGTTTGGCGGGACCCCCATCCAAAATAATCGGTATCGGGAATTAATTATTGCATCATGGGGCGGTTGCGAAACCAACTATCTTTTTGAGATTGACAATGGAATTTGTACTGCTCGCAAAACAGTCGACACATCAGACGGTGACTCGATCACATTTGCAATAGTAGATCCTAACAACATCAGGAAAGCAGTGTTGATGGAATTATTTTGCGCAAATGTTTAATCTCTGGTGTACAGCTTCCACGGCACCCCATAAAGGAGTTCCCTGCGAAAAGATCAAGTCACTGTCGGTAAAATACTTTTCGAATCCGAAGGAGTCTACTATCCCGATGTCCCTGAAACGATTGTCAACGCGGCTACGTCTGATGAAGCTACGTGCAACAGCAACACTACGTCAAACAGTTCGACGAAGCGAAAACCTGGCCGTCCCAGAAAGAAGAAAATCAAACCCTAAATCTATCCGGCAGTTTTTTCAGCTCATCGAAGAAGTAGGCGAAGAAAGACAGCATTAACTGCATTTTTCGCTTTAGTTAGCACCTACATTTTTACTCCATTTGTCCCTTAATACCGGTATGTGATGAGAGCACCGGGGTCTAGATGGGACCCCGGGGTCCCGCCATCCGTTTCAAATGTGCGTGGCACTGCATGACCTACGATATCCATTGACAATAACATTGTTTGCATAAATAACAGTAATTGGCAGATTCCGGACCGAAATCCGGACGTTTTGACTGAAGCACACAATGAAAAAAGGCGCCCCAACCAAATTCATTACTTAGTATTCATTCCGGACGCGAGTGCTTAGGTGTGTCTCACGCAACGGAGGGACAATAGTATAAAATTCAAAGCCAATCGTTTTTAGCCGACGGCTCGGATTCACTCACTCTCATTCTGGATTTTCCAGCGCGGAACCCACAAGCGTCAGCGGCTGCTACAACCAGGTGCACCACATACAGCCTTCGACAATCCCACCCACGCCCCCGTAGTACAGCGGTAGAGCAGGAGGCAATGCCTCCAGGTCGCTGGTTCGACTCCAGTCGGGGGTAACTTGATGTGTTTTGTCTGTGATGTGCTTGTGCTCCATGTTTATATGATTGAGTGTGTGCTAAGTCAAGTCAGAACCCCCCCACTGGTGCGACACAGGCATGCAAGCGTCGACCACGGAGCCACAGGATTTGAGCGCAAGAGCTGGGCACCAAGCAAGCGGTATGCGTCAAGATGTGACGCGCGCAGCTGGCGCCAGCGCTTTCGTAACGGCGATGCTTTCCGCGTGAGCTTCTTGTGGTCGAATGAATGAAGCCGTTCATTCCCAGCACTGTTCGTGGCCAAGGCAAGCGTCCAAAGATCGTCTTTCCAGCGCTGGGTATGCATCGGCATCGGAACGACTCGTCTCTTGAGTTATCTGGTAGGACGTCTGGTACAGTATCAACATAATGTTCACTGCGGCTTTTGACTCAGCCCGTTTATTCTGTTCCTTTTCCCGCTTATTCGTTTGTCAGATGTGGTTGTGTACCAGTTAACCCCCCAAAGACCAAGGTTGTATAAAACAACATGTAATCATGTTGTACCTACAACATGTTTGGACAGGGCTTGGCTCTATAAATGGCCAAAGTATAGTTAAACCAAGTATATGCACATCCCATATCAAAGGTTCGATGAACAGGGATATATGTCATTTGGCAACAGATAGCCCAGAACAGATCCCATGAGTCGAGTCTGGCTATGTGCACATTTTATGGGTGGTGGCTCTGAGTCCGCGCCAGTTACGAATTAGCGGCGAAGAGGACGGATTGTGGCTAGGCGGGAGACACGGAGCGAGAAGATCGCGTTCGCAGAGCGCCTGGCCAAGGTACACATCGCCGACCGCGTCCGCCTCCTGCAGCAACATCGTGCCTTCATCGCTGGAACAAGACCAACGGATGCGGATTTTGCCTCCGCACACCCGCATACACCTGGCCGAACTGGGGTCCAAGCCGTGACGCGCCCGACACTAGGAAAGGATGCAGCGTACATGCATCACAACCATAAAAGAATCTCGGAGCACCAGCGTGCCGTTGCAACGCAGACGTTGGCTGGATCAGGCAAGAAGTGCCAGAAACCAAGCGCGCAGGTCAAGGACGATGACGAGTCGTAGGAGCAGGACGAGGACGAGGGCGAAGAATTCAACGACGAAGACGGGTTCGAGCTACCTACGGCGGGCAAGGGCAAGGCAAAGGTGAAGACGGTGGCAAAGCCAAAGAAGGTGGTGAAGGCGAAGAAGGCGATGAAGCCAACGACCGCGTCCAAGGTCAAGAAGCAGCCAAGAAGTCTGCTGCGACGTTGGCGAAGGAGGAAAGGGAAGCTGCCGTTGCTGCAAAGCGAAGTGCAGCAGCTAAGAGGCGTCAAGATCACGCTAGGGACGCGCAGAAGAAGGGAAAAGCAGCAAAGGCGGCGGCCCGTAAGCGATTGGATGCAGCCAACACCAAGAAGAGGAAACCAGATACTGAGGCAACGACAGATCAACCGAAGAAGCGGCGGATGTGTCCTCATGAGACGGAAGAAGGTGGCGACAACATCACTACAGAAAGGTATGTACAACATGTTGATCATACAACATGTTCAGAGAACTAACACTTGCGATGTGGTGCATGCTGGTAGTGCGAGCCCGGATCGCGTTGAACGTAGTGCGGCTCACAGGTTCGTTTAAGCACGGGTGTGCAGCTTATTTCAAAGTTGTGAGTGACGATGATGTGTGCTTTGCAGTCCAACTCCTGGGCCTGTCCACACAGAAGAAATGCCAAGGTAGGTACAACATGATTTTCTGATACAACATGTAGCGATGGTGTATCGTACAACATGTACTGACTCGATAATGCTGTATATGGCTTGTGATTTGCGTGTACAACCCGTTGTGAGCGCTGGGAGCCCTGTTGTAGACGACAACGAGAGTGGTGATGCGTTGGACTCGGAGTGTGACGTAGATGAGGAGGAGATGATGATTGACGACGTCAGCGCGTGTGAAGACCCCGATATTCTTTCCGATACCCCAGAAGCTGACGAGTCTCCAGGTGAGACCCCCTCAGCTACCGTCTGTGATACTGACATCTCGATGGCTGAAGGCAACGGAATTGACTGGCCCATGCTGGAATTTGCTATGGACGAAGCGGAATTGGCGAAAATGTGGAAGAGCGGCTGGCATCTAGGTACAAAAGATATCCTGCAGTAGTTTGTATTGGTGTCTAACTAAGTCTATGTGAACGTTTGCTGCTACAGATCCAAGTGAATTCCCTCCAGACCACAGCTATCCTGGATTGTATGACGGTCCCTACGATCCATCAGAGGAGGTGGCACGGTGTGCGGACTCGCCCTTGGATCTGTTTCTCTATTTTATGCCGAAGGATCTCTGGACCGAGATTGCGGGGTAGTCAACGCTCTATCAGGAGCAACACCTAGTAGAGCGTGTCGACCGGGTGTATGAGAGGCAGAAGGTTCCGGGGAAGAAGACGAAAGACCAATTTATGGAGCGAGAGGAGAATCATGAGGATATCAAGCCCCACGAGATTGTGAATCTTCTGGGCCTGCTTGTTGCGCGGATTATCAACCCACAGAGACGACACTTCTACGATCGCTGGGCGACTAATTTAGTTGGTGCTATTCCAGGAGGCACATTTGGTAGGTGGGTGAAGAGAAATCGATTATGTATATCCTGTCAAACCTACACTTCCCCGACAGCGCCGATGCGCGGGCGGGAACCGACAGAGCTTGGAAGGTGCGCTCTGTGGTGGATGCTCTGCAGTCTACATTCCGGGCTGGCTACACTACTCCATCAGTTATGTCTTTCGATGAAGTCATGATCCCGCTTCACAACCGCCACAACCCGACGCGGCAGTACGTTGCCAACAAGCCACACAAATGGGGGACCAAGTTATTTATGACGTGCTGTGCTACTTCGTCATATTGCCTGCGGTACGTGAAGCTTTGAGCTCCGAAAGGGCTCAAAGTTTTTGTTTGTGTCTGAGTAAACATGTTGTATTATTCACACTATATCTGACAGCAAGTATTAATGCTGTATCTCTTTAGCCTCGAGGTTTACTGCGGCATAGCCCAACACGCAGAAGAGCTCGGAAACATCCCAGCGTCAGTCCAGTCAGCGGATCATAACACTGGTCCCGCAGCTGTTATGCGGAATCTGGAAGCAGTACTCCCCGCACGCACGGGCGGTGTCTACAACTTGATAGTGACCGACAGGTTCTATACGTCAGTGCAACTGGCCTACCAACTATTACAGCGTCAAGTTTATTCCGTGGGAACGATCCAAGATGACCGACAAGGATTCAGTGACGCAATGGTGGAAAAAAATTCGTAATCAACCGAAGAGCATTGCCCATGGTACATTACGCTTGGCAGCTGCCAAAAACTGCCCACTCATGACAAGTTTGGTGTGGTGGGACAGAAGACCAGTGCAGTTGTTGTCAACGGGGGCGAGTTATCTTGTAGGTGAAACTATGCTAACACGAAATGCAGAACGTATCTGTGTAACAAGTTCTGGCCGCACTCCAAAAACAACACTCTCACCTGCCATCAGATATGGCATTTTCAGTGGAAGAACGGAGCGGAACGCCCCCGCCCCCGGTGTGGCCGCGATATACAGAATCGCAATGCCGGTGTTGGTGCGGGGAAGTGCAAGCGGCGTCGGCAGTCACTGGAGCCCGCCGAGATATCCACCGAGGAGCTCGCCGAGGACACCGCCGAAGAGCACGCCGAGGACACCGCCGAGGTGCACGCCGACGAGCACGCCCAGGACACCGCCGAAGTGCACGCCGAGGAGCACGCCGAGGAGCCGGCCGAGGACACCGCTGATGTGCACATTGAGGAGCCCGAAGGGGAGCACGAGGACAGGACTGCGCAGATTAGTCCCGTCATTAGTTGATGAGTGTGGCTTCTTCACCAAAGCCGAAACAATGCATTCTGTTATATATTATATGGATTATATCAAGATATGGAAAATGCGCGGTACACTCGCAAACCTAGCCGAAAAGACTCGGTTGTTCAATGGTCTGATTAAGTAATTCGACTTTACTGCATATCGGAACCTCCTCTTCCCAGTGTCAGGGCGCAATCACTGGAGTGTTATGGTTATTGAAAACCCCTCGCACTCCGAACCGACGAAAGCGTATCACATTAATTCGAAGCGATACGCGCAGAACTCAGCTTAGGGGTTCGACTTCGTCGAGTTATTTCTATCAAAGCTCAACGAGAGACAAAACGGATCGCAACATGCGTTTGGATGTAGCACGTACGTCTACAGCACGAAACATCAACAAGCGAACCGTTCAGATTGTGGACTATACGTACTTCATTATATGGATGCAATTTCAATGCAGATGCAGATGCGGAGCCTGCCTCAGTTGAGGACACGATGGTTGAATGGTCTTCTGGAGATTTCAACGTTACGAACCTTCCTATTCCTACTTAGTCGCTCAGCTCGCACTTCTCTTGAAGCTACTTCTCCGCTAGATGTCGTATTCGAGACTGTGCCTGATCATGTGTAAAGCTTACTGAGAGAAACTCGGCACCTTCACTCAGTAGTGTCTCCTTCTTTGATGTTCTTCGGCCTTGTCCTTCTTCTGTGAAGGCACGCTGAGTATCACTCTGGTTGCCCGTCGAGCTAACGGCGGCAACCGGAGCCATATCATAACACACTCCTGGTGCAAGCGACGGAGTAGAGTACAGTAATTTGCTTCAACAGCGAGATTTGGATCTATAGAGGTTTCATAAGGAGAGTGTTGTGCTAATGAAGCTGCGACTGCAAATATAGTCCGCTTTGTATACAAGCTCGGACTACACTTAAACGTTCAAAATTAGTCGATGTTGATAATTAGTCGATGTGAGCTTGCGCCAGACTACTTTATGTATTTGTTGAAAATGGGCCCACACAAATAGACTGACTCAGAGTAATTACCGTAGTCTTTGTTCCCGGTAAACTAAAATGAAATGAATACCACATCTCCGGTATCAGCAGCGTTTACTCCATATTTCCAAGGCCGCGTCCGTCCCTGCAACCGTTGCCATTTTGGCTCCACGTCCTCACCGTTGGTATATGCAGCACTTATTCGGGAGTGAATTCTGACGTTCTAGCAATAGCCCGCCAACAATAGCCCTCCAGCAATGGAGCAGAGGTACGATAAAGGTGTCACTTACCACCAAAACCGATTTTCAGCCAGTCCTAATCCGCTAAATAGAATATTGCCATTGGCTTATAACACTGTCCATCCCCTTCAGCTTTCGCGATCGTTTTCACGGCAATTGATCACTCCCGATTCAGACACGCCGACGCAAAGCAATAATCTCGCAGATATCTTCTCCAGCCAGCATGACGGAGACCACAGACCCGCTCCCTTCTTCGCCGACCGCGAGCGACGCCGCGCCGGCCCACGTTCCGTCCGCCACCGAGCCCGAGAAGCCGCACACTGGAGACCAGAGCGCCAAAATCGTGGTCCTCTCAGTCAACGACGTGTACGACGTGGCCCCCAACGAGCACGGACACGGGGGCATTGCAGAGTTCGCGACACTGTTGCAGCGGCAGAAGGCCGCGCTGTCGGACGACGTGACGCTGCTGGTCACGCTCAATGGAGACTTTCTCTCCGGCTCCGAAATGGGCGAGCGCTTCAAAGGGTGCGTTGAGTGATGAGCGCAATTGGTGGAGTAACGTTTGGGGTAAACTAATGCTATTGTTTGACGTGTTGCAGCGCCCACATGATCGAGCTGATGAACCACCTGGGTGTCGAGTACGTGGTGCTGGGAAACCACGAGTTCGACTTCGGTGCCGATGAACTCAAGGCCCGTATGCGCGAGTCGACGGCGAAATGGTTCGGATCCAATGTGCTGGACGCTGCATCAGGTGCGCTGTTCGATAGGGTCTTGGACACGGAGATTATCTCACTGAAGGACGGGCTGAAGCTTGGAGTCTTTGGTGTCTGCACGGAGGAGACGCCGACGCTGTCGTTTCCCGGTGCTAGCGTGAAATTTGACAGTGTGTTTTCCACGTCGCGGCGATGCGTTGACCAGCTAAAAGCCCAAGGTGCTGATTTCATCTTGGCGCTTACACATCTGTCGATTTCGCAAGATAAGAAGCTTGCCCGTCAAGTGCCTGGTATCGACTTGGTGCTTGGCGGCCATGACCACGAGCCGTTTACAATGTATGAGGGCAAGACATTCATCCACAAGTCGGGACAGAATGCTTTTTGGTTGGCCAAGCTCGAATTTGAGCTGAAGCGCTCGGCTGACCACCCTGAGCGCGGATTAACCGTCTTGCCGCAGTGGAGTATGATTGCAAACGCGTACTTGCCGCCGCAGCCAGCGTGCCAACAAATTATCTACAAGTACATGCAACAAATGGCGAGTGAGGACGACCCCGAAAAGAATGAGCGTGTGTTAGCTACGTTGGCAACCTCACTATCTACGCGGACTGCACTTTTACGAGCAGGAGAAAGCAATTCAGGCAACTTGGTGGCGGACGCGCTGCGGAGCGAGCTGGTAGCTGATGTGGGCTTCATTAACGGAGGTTTTATCCGCGGAGACAAGGAGTACTCCGCGAAGTCCAACATCACAGTGGGGATCCTGAAGCACGAGATGCCGTTCCCGCGACCTGCAGTTCTTGTCCGAATCAAAGCCAGCGACCTGCGCGATGCGTTCATCCAGCACTTGTACAAGTACCCGCAACAGAGCGGCTCACATCCGCACGTGTCGGGACTGAAGCTAACTATCGACATGCAGGCAACTCCGCCAGTTGTCACGAAGATGCTGCACGACAACGGCGAGCCGGTGGACTTGGAGACGGAGCTCCTCGTGGGGACGTCCAAGTTTGTCGCTGGTGGCGGCGACGGGTGCTCGTCCTGGCTCAAGGGCGAGATTTTGCGTGAGGCTGCGACGATCCCCGAGGTCGTGGCCGACTTTATGATGAAGAAGCGGTTGCTGGAATACCCAGAGCACGAGGGGCGGATCACGATCATCGAGTGAATGTGGACCTCGATTTGTCCCTTTGCTTATGAGGACACCGGAGGATGCATTGGAGTCACCCGGGAAGGAGTCCTACCACAAAATACTGTTGACGATCAATAAAGTAACTTCACTTGTAAGACAACACAGCATTCACATCATGAAGTATCCACATCATTCATGAACATTGTTGGAAGCAAAAATCAAGCGAAGGCTTTGCCGCCGGTGCCCGAAATGGACACGGAGTCGTGTGTCACGAGCGCAGGGCGGCAGCAGGCCTATCTGGCAGGAAAGGCCGAGTCCTGGCGACTGTAGGCTGTCCCAAACTAACACTATCGAGCGGAGCGAGGCGAGCTATTAACCGCCCGGTTGCTGCTGCTGGACTCGTTGCGCGGTGCAGTCTGGCCTGGCATTTCAGCATGTCTGCCCCCAAGATCCAAGCACCAGGAGCAAGCACCAGCTGGAGCCTGCAGTCCCAGCAAGAAAAGGCTTCAAGCCGTAGCCTAGCAGCGCCATTGCCGCCGGAAATGAAGCTTTGCGGCCGATCCCCACGCCAAGTGTCCACAATCGTTCCACTTCAACGTGCTTCCCCATCTTCCAACTGTCTCAAGGCAGGCAGTCAAGAAAATGTGCGGCTGCAGTGACCAACGCCATTGCCGACAGCGGCAAGGAACATGGCGGGGGTAGTGCATAGCAACAGGCCAGCGATCGCCGCGGTGCGTGCATGTTGCCATGCTACGTTGCCTCCAGTATTAATAGTTGCCGCAACCTGAAAACGTGCAAAGGTTTTATGGTACCCTTTTCCTGGCACATCTGACTTTCGAATGGTCGCCACGCCTTCTGATTGGCTGCCAGCTGGCCCGTCTGCTGTTCGACTGACTTGCTCCGCGCAGCGACATTTCGCCAGCCCAGGCCGGCGGATTCATTATCTCCCCCGCCCTCCTCGGCCCTCGGCATTGCACACACGCAGCAGGTTTTCCTCTCGCCACCGAGCGCTGTCGACGCGAGTGCCGAGCTGCTGCTTCACGTCGCAGAGTCAATCGCAACCGCCGATCGCCGGGCCCCGTTTCCCGCTGCGAATCCGCGTCGTCGCTTTGTGGCCAGTGCAGTCATCGAGGTACAGTACACGCGCATACATAGAGGAGGTCGCGCCGTCGCCTGCTGCTCGGGCGGAAAGCCGTCGACGCCACTCACGCGCCGCCTTCAAACTTCTGCAGCTTTCGTCCGTTGCGCGCAGAGGAAAAGTGCGAGCGAGCCCCACGCAGTGTGAGGCTTCTCGGGATCGGAAAACATGCGCGCGTGGCTCATCTCGACGGCGCTGGTCGCCAGCGTGGCGTCCTCGACGTGGCTCTCGCAAGGTGCGTATGCATGTGATGGACGTACCCTTCTCCTCTTCTTCAGGCCATAAGCTAAGCATTGCGTTCGCGTTACGTCAGTGGACGCGGCGGCATGCGCTTCTATCTGCTACACGACCGCGCTCACGGGCTTCGGACCGGGGGGCTCTGCCGTCTGCAGCTGCAGCGGCTCGCAGCAAGGAGCGCGCACGGGGTCCGGAAGCTGCAGCTGCGGCCAGTGCTACACCCAGTCGGGCAGCTCGGTCCTCGGCTACGCTATCAACAGCGACGGCACCTGCACATACGGAACGAACTGCGGAGACTGTGACTATGATTCGACTTCGTCCGGAAGTACATCGACGACCTCGTCGAGCGACGCGAGTGCCAGCCCCACAACGTCGACGCCGTCACCAAAGTCGACGACGGGGTCCCCCAGCACTACCACCACCCCCACCCCCACGACAGGTAGGGAGACTGCTTGGTTTTTGGCGTTATTGGGGTTCAGGAGGGATTAATCGCTTGTTCTGACCGACTTCTTGTTGTTTTGGGTACCTGTTTGCTGCTGCTGCTGGCGTCTTTCATATCTCGTCTCATGGTAATGTTGTTGCTGTGTGCTGCTGCTGCCTGGCCGTGGGTTGTGTGTATTAACATTTGTCAGATGCGCCTTCCACAACGTCTCCTGCTGCCACCTCAGGTACCTCATCGAACTCGACGTCTGGAACTTCATCCTCAACTACAGATAAAAGCGGTTCTTCTACCACTGCGCCCGCATCTAGCAACGCAGGCTCAAGTAGTAATAATGCGGGTGAAACTGCTGGCAGCGCGGCGGCTGGCACAGGTGAGTGAATGCTGTCAGCATTGATACGTTCTGGAAAATTTACTAACATGGATTTGTGTAAGCAGCTAGTAGCACTGGCCTGAAGACGTGGCAGATTGCGTTGATTATCTGCTGTGGCGTGCTGGTCTTCACAGTGGCCGTCGTGTCGGTGCTTTCGTGCTACTGCAAGGCTCGAAACCGCTTGTACGAGAACGAGGACGACCAGGCTGATGCCAGCTACTACCAGCAGCAATACCCGCGTCAGCGCGAAGATGTTGTTGGGTCGGGCACTGTTGCCACACCGACCCTATTTCCGCAGGGACCGACTAGCACCCGCAGCCACGCGCGATCCGGGAGCTCGGGCAGCTTCACAAACGAACTGAAGCCCATGTACGCGAACTCGGCGAATAGCGGCAGCACTGGTAGGTTAGGAGTGGGCCTCGCTCCCGTGCAAATGCGCAACAGCTCCGGCGACTTGGCTGGTATGGCTGGCAGCTACCCGAACGAGCGTATCGTGTCTGGCAGCTACCCGAACGAGCGTATCGTGTCTGGCAGCTACCCAACCGACCGCCGACCAAGCTCAAGCAACAGGTCACTGGGACGCCGTCCCAGTTTGGAGCAGGGATACAGCTCGTCACGCGATCGCGACTCGTTGGCTGTGGAATTGTAGGCGTGGTCACGTTTACCACAGTGCCCTAGGCTTGTAGAGAGCGGCGTAGAGGAAGCAGCCGAAGAAAAAGCAGGAGCGGCTACAGGACGTCATGGAGTGGCGTCTGAAGCAGCGAGCGACTTGACATGTTAGGCGCCGACGGTAGCGTCGAACAGGGTCCCATACTTCTGGCTGGTTGTCACACTTCCTCGCAGTTGCTCCACCCGGTAGAATTATTCGCCCCCAAGAACTGGACGTCAAGGCGAGCGCTTCCCCCTGAGGCAGGCCACGCCCAGACATCTTCGCTTTCTTGGCAGCAGAGCGGTAGGAGTTCAATTATTAATGACGTTTACATTGCTATAGCTTCAGTTCCGACTATTATACACTCTGGCTACTAGACATGCAAGAGTGGGGATCATTCGTTTAGAAGTGCTCTTCTCAGGGGCTTGTCGCCGTGAATCAACCGCAGCAGTGACGCAGCAACGCGCGTCTTCACCGACGCACGGGGTCGACCGCCGCGGGGACTGCCATCCAGCACGCAGCCCGTTCAAAAGTATCTGAATCATCTTGTTCAAATCATCTCCGCCACCAACTCGTGTTCCAAATCTGAAAATGGCACCAAACTCTTCAAATTGATGTGGCGTTTACGTGCCACTTATGTGTCTCTTGTGTATATACAAACAGCAAGGTCAAAATTTGGCGGCAAAAAATCGCCATCTTTGGGCAGCATGGCCAGCACCGGCAAGCGCCGCCGCGCGCCGAGCGACGACAGCGACGAGGAGCAGAAGACGCAGCGCGCGGCGGTCGTGGATGACGAGGGAGCGTTGCCTCCGCGCCGCGCCAAGCCGCGCGCGGGCCCGCCCGGCCGCAACCGCAAAGGGTTCCTGGAGAACTCGCAGCTGACGGAGAAGGACCGGCGGCACGTGCGCTACAAGGAGCGCGAGCTGCTGCAGAGCATCAAGGAGAACGCCACCGACCTGGCCAAGCTCACGAGCGACACCTTCGACACGCACACGCAGGAGCTGGACCAGATGTACGACAGCGTGTGCTACCCGCGCGAGGCCAACTTGGACGCCAGCAACCTGGACGAGCTCAACGTGGCGGTGTCCAAGCAGTCGCAGGCGCTGGGCTCCAGCGACCTCACTAAGGTCGGTCTGGAGAGAGAAAATAGGATTTTGTAAGGAGGGTGCCGCATTATTTTTTTTTTTTATTTTTTTTTTGTGGTGCAGTACGACACGACGGACTTGATCCGCGCGACGCAGAGTGCGTGCACGACGGAGTCGCAGAACGGGGAGTTCGACTGGAACACGCTGGGGGATGCAGCCGGAGCCTGTTTCCGATCCGTTCCGGAGATTAATTTCTTGTATGTTGTGGGTTTTACTGAGGGATGGCAATTGATTGGCGTTTTCGTTGCTTACATACTTTCTTTTTTGCTTTTAGATTTGGACTCATGAATACGGAGGTGGTGCGCAAGGAGAGGAAGAAGTCGCGACGAGTGCAGGAAGATGTGAATGCGCAGGAAGCGCAGCCAACGGAGTACACGAACAAGGTTCGGCTGCTGTTTTGTGTCATGTACTGCTGTACACTTGGTTGCTAATGGTGCTGTTTGTTTCCGGCGCAATGTTTGCAGAAAGACCGCAAGGACGCACAAGCTCGTCGGCTGGAGATCCTGCAGTCGAGGTTGGGTGAGCGTGAGCAGCGACAGTCACTGTTCGACCTGGTGATTAACCCCAAGAGCTTCACTCAGGTGCGTAGTGGCAGGATGCACTTGTCGTGGTATTGCTGTTGTTGTTGTTGTTGTTGTTTTCAACGTTGAGCTTACACCCTGTTGGGCGTGGTTGGGCCGTTTAGACGGTGGAGAACCTATTCGACACGTCGTTTCTTGTGCGAAATAACTCGGCTGAGATTGGCATCAATGATGACTCGGGGCTTCCCTATCTGAGTAAGTAGTTTCGATAGCTTGCATTGCTATCTGTCCTTCTGACTAAATACTGGGCTGCCGTAGAAAATATGGAAGGACTGGGCGATGTCAACGTGCCCGCGTCGACGCAGAGTATCATCAGCATTACTCCGGCACAATGGGAGCAGCTCGCGCAAATGGCCGGGGGAGATGAACCTCTGCTTGGTCATCGTTCGTAGGCATTGGTGACTGAGACGTCTGGGGTGGTATTGATATTTCTAAACTGCGATTTTTTTTCTCTTTACCAAGATGACGAGCTCGGGCTAACGTTGTGCTTCAATTTATTTGAGCAAGCGCCGGCGACTTCAAAACGAGGGTTGTATTATCGCGTTCTAACTGTGCAGAACAACGCCATGATATGCAAATAGGTAGGATCCAATCAGCTGTGAGGGCCACTCCGCTTAACCCTTTAGCAGCTCTTGTGGACTGGCGTCGTCGCCGTGGGCGTCGTCTCTTGCTGGCTGCTTGACGGTTCATCGGTTACAGTCTCCTGCGCGGATGAATCGGTTGTATCGATGGTGTCAATGACATCAGCAAGGTCCTGACCGTCCGTGGTCGGGGGAGGCGTGTAGTAACCAGTGTCAATAGGAGCATCCGTGGCAGTGGTCGACTCTTCATCCGACGTGGTGCTGGTGGAGCTGGACGAACTAGTTTCGTTAGGGAGACTTGCCGCAGTGTCTTCCGCAGTCGATCCCGTGGAACTCTTGCTGCTGTACGTGTCAGTGGCATCAGTGGTACCGATGGACCCCGAGGAAGGCGTGTATTCGCCTCTGTTGCCATCGGGGGTGACAGCAGCAGATCCGTCCGCAGATACACTTCGAGCTCCGTAGGAGCCCTCGCCGGACGTCGAAGACGCTGGAACGACTCCAGCAGATGCATCCTCGTTGGCCGCGGTTCCAGAAGAAGCTGTTGAAGAGGCTTCAGTTCGAGTGCTGCCACTTTCGTTGCTTCCGGTTCCAGAAGAGGCCGCTGAAGAGGCTTCATCGGTTCCAGTGCTGCCACTCTCGTTGCTGCCCGATGCGGTGGAGCCGCTAGTTGAAGCAGCTTCTGAGGTGCTCGCTGAAGCGCCACTAGCCGATGTACTGGTCGAAGCACTGCTCGAAGCACTGCTCGAAGCACTGCTCGAAGTACTGGTCGAAGCACTGGCTGAAGCACTGGCTGAAGCACTGGCTGAAACACCGGCAGACGTACTCGTCGAAGCGCTTGACGATCCGCTTTCCGACGAACTAGTCGAAGCAGTGCAAGACACCGACAGCTCAAGCAATTCCTGCACGTTCGCATAGCTCAGACCCGTGCTCGTGACCGTGGACGCGTCAGGCTTCGCCGTGGGGAACCACAGGAAATCCGGGTGATCCGTCTTCGATCCTTCGACCCACTCGCCACCGACAACTGCGTAGTTGGCATCCAGCTCAAGCAAGTACTCGTAGTCATTCGACACCGTGTACGCGTCCACCTTCTGCGTTGAAACCAGCGGGCCGTCAGCGTAAGCCTCGATAATCCAGCTCAGCGTGGTCTTGACATACGCGAGATACACCATCTCGGAGTTGAACGGGTATGGGCTAATGCCGAAGTACTGCTGAGAAGCCTGATCCGCGTCCACAAGCTCCATGGTCTGCACGCTGTATGAGCGCACGGGCTGGTTCCACACCTGGGATCCAGCAGTGACATCGGCAACAAACGACTGCTTGTGCTTGCCCAGAATGTTGCTGATGGCGATGTGGAAGAAGCCGGCACCAAGGTCGCGACGAGCAGCACTCGTGTAGCGTCCGTACGTGTCCGTACTGACAGGGGAGTCGGGCCCGTTGAAACGTGCACCAGTGAAGATCGTCGTGATTTCGGAGCCGTCGTAGACGTCTGTGACCAGCGCCTTGATGTCCAGGACGTGGAACGTCTGGCCATTCTTCACTACGTCACACTTGGGCTCAGCTTCCAGAAGAGCGGCGGGCGACCATGCGTGGCAAATGCCATACCACGTCGGGATACAGTAGCCGCTCGTTTCGTTCTTGCGCTTCGCGCACACGCTTCCGTCGTTTTGTGGTGTGCAGGCAGAATCGTCCGTGCATTGGGTACTGCTCGAGCGCGAGTCAATGCCGTTGTTAGCCGACACCTTGTCCTTGAAGTCGGTTGGGTCAAGGCCATACGCGTTTGCGTACTTCTCGCTGGCGCTCGTCTCGCCGGACTTCCAGATGACGTTGATGCTGTCCTGGTACGTAGGCCAGTAGCTGCTCGGCCACGGGGTGCTTGGTGCGACTCCCGACGGGTATTTCTCCTTGAGCGTCGTGAAGTCCATCTCGAGGCTCTCTCCGAAGTACGTCTCCAGGTCCGCGATATCCGAGTTGGAGGCGTCTTCCATGGTACGCAAGCTGCGAGTCGTGGAATCGTTCCCCAGGGAGCCAACAAGCTTGTCGGTTTTCGATGACCCAGCTGCCTCTTTGCATTGGTCAACCAATACCTCCACAGTTGCGGTTCCATCGTATTCCTTCATGACCGCGGGGTGGTTATTATTCAATATCGCGTCTTGTCCGGTGGGCATGTACGCGTTGCATTCGAAGGGTGTGGCTTGGGCCAGTTCCGTTGCAGCTGCAGCGACGATGGCGCCAAGTGCGACCGAGCGCAGGATCTTCATCATACTGGAAGCTGAGGTCGGCGTCCTGCTGGCAAGCACCTAGTTACCCGGTTTGCGAGTCCTGGTAGCGTGGAGTGCGGATAACTTTCCAACGAGATGGAAAATTGGGGAATGGCTTTTGGATATGAGGGGGCAGCTTTGCGATGCAGTCGGAGCGCGAATGTTTCGCCTTCAGTTATCGGCGGCAACGCCTGGAGCTTTGCCCAGCTCCTGGGGCAGCGCCATTCGCAGCAACCGCATGGCTCGCCTGAAACTCCACATCTGACTCCTGGGTACGTGGTGCGTGGCTCAGTTTTTCAGAGCGTTAGATATCATGCTGTGGCTAATAGCCACTGGCTATGTGAACTACGTTTTGTTTTACCTGTGGTCAACCCATTATTTGCTAGCTGGAAAGCTCTAGGTCCATCTACTCGACCTCTGACTAATTCACTGAGGCATTTGCAGTCGTTGTGTCGGTTGCGCGCTCGTGAAGGAGCATTTTGGCGCTGTTCGTCCGTTATAAAGGTTGCTAGATACTACAAGCTTGCTTTGCATCCACCTAAAAAAGGTTTTTCGAGTCGGCGCCATCACCGGCCACTGCTGGCGAGATCGGTCATCCGCCGCACGAAGCGCTTGGTTTCGCGGAGTTTGCCGCTGAACTTGGTGCGGATGACCCTGGCAATAAGATCGGCGAGTGTGGTGCTGAAAAGCAGCTGGAGCGCGGAGTGGCGGTGCACGCCTCGGAGCAGCGCGCGAGCGCCGCTCACCAAGACGTGCAGTCGCTGCGGCTGGTAGTACTGAGACGAGTGCATGGGCGACCATTCTTGACGAAATTGATCTCATTAGCATATTACCTAGGGGGTTGCTCGTAGCTTGCGACGCACGGGCTCTTAGCGCGTATGTGCGGTCAGCAAGTTTAGTTGCGAGCCTGTCAAGCAGCCAACGACGGAGATGACAACACCGTTCGAACTACATTTGCATCTCCTTCTGGGCTGTTGGCTTGTACGCTCGGCATCCGAAGGTGCGTAGCTTGCGTGCCGATAACTGGTAGCTTACGTGCGGTATCGGCCTACCGGGTTGGTTGCTGCATTCAGGTGCCTTGGAGCACTGCATCTGTAACCTCGACGGCCTTGTTTAACCGCCGTGAGACTTCCAAGCCAGCCGATGTATCCCTATAATCAAGCAAACCACTGCCAGTCGAGTACTGCCAGCTCGCCTCAGTCATACAAGAAGACGCCAAGAATACCAGCAATATCCCAACTGGAGGCACCAGAACGTTCGTGCAAGTCACGCAGTTCCAAAAGATAATGACGCGCGTAACTACAGCTTGTCCCATGAGCATTTGCATGTCCAAGTGCTTCAGGTATATGTAAGGTGGATGACATTAAGATCACAATATGCAAATACTCACAACGACTAGTAACCTGGTAGGTTAGCGCTAAGCTGGGCGTCAGCGCATTTACACGCACATCTTGTGTTCCTGGAGGGCAGGGTAATACACTGAGGGAGACTTCTCGCGGTAGTCTGTCTTAGCCTGGTCGACTTGCTGAGGCGATGCACTTCCATTGTTAATGGGAACTGCAGGCCAAGTCGTCACAGCAATGGTCACGTCAGGAGAGTAGGAATCACTTTCACCAGCCACTTCTTGCGAAGTTGTTTGAAGCTCCGGCGAGGTGGGCACCGGCGTCTCCTCACTCTGGCCCTCCGTCGCGGTCGGCGCAGGCGTTGGCGCATCCGTGCCGTACGTGTCTTCCGTCGGGGTCGCGGTCGTGGCCTCCGGGGCCTCCGTCGACAACTGCTGCTCCGGCGAGGTGGGCACCGGCGTCTCCTCGCTCTGGCCCTCCGTCGCGGTCGGCGCAGGCGTTGGCGCATCCGTGCCGTACTTGTCGTTCTTAGACTTTAAATGTGCTTCAGTGGTGTCATCGCTGTCAAGAGACATCTCACCTGAAGTGCTACTCGAGGAATTGCATGCGAGTGACAATTCCAGAAGCTCTTGCACGTTTGCGTAGCTTAGACCCACACTCGTGACTGTCGAAATGTCAGGCTTACTGGTTGGGAACCACAGGAAATCTGGGTGGTCTTCCTTGGAGTCTCCAACCCACTCACCACCGATGATGTTCTTAGCGGCGTCCAGCTCAAGAAGGTACTCGTAGTCGTTCGACACCGCGTAGTGACCCATTTTGCCAGTTGACACCAGCGCGCCATCAATGTAGGCCTCCACAGCCCACGAGACTGTGGTCTTGACGTATGCCAGATGCGCCATCTCGGTGTTGAAAGGGTACGAAGCTGTGCCGAAGTATTTGTTGCAAGTCTCAGCGGTGTCAACGATTTCCATCGTCTGAACATCGTACGACCACACTGGCTGGTTCCACACCTCGGAATCCGCAGCTACATCGATCACAAATGACGTCTGGTGCTTGCCCATGATGTTGGTCATGGCGATGTGGAAGAAACCAGCACCCATATCGCGGCGAGTGGGCTCAGTGTATCGGCCGTACTGATCAACAGTAGCAGGGTCGTCTTGGCCGTTGAAGCGTGAGCCAGTGAAGACCGTATCGATGGAGGCGCCATCGTAGACCTCCGTCAGCAAAGCCTTGATGTCCATGACGTGGAACGTAACGCTGTTAAACTCCACGTTGCACTTGGGTTCCTCCTCGAGGAGAGCCGCCGGGGCCCACGCGTGGCAAATGCCGTACCATGACGGAATGCAGAAGCCGGTCGTCGCGCCTTCTCGCTTTCCACACTCTCCACCGTCGTTGCAGTCCGCCTTCGTACTGCACGATTTGCCACCCACACGTGAGTCGACACCATTGCTGGCGGAGATCTTGTTCTTCAAGTCCGTGGCATCAATTTCGTAGGCCGTGGCGTACTTCTCGGACGGGCAGACCTCCCCGCTCTTCCAAGCGTGGTTGATGCCATCCTGGAAGGTAGGCCAATAGCTGCCCGGCCAGGGCGTTTTCGGGCCCGTCGCGCGAGAGAACTGTTCCTTCAACGTCGTGAAGGAAACCTCCACTTGTTCACCGAAGTGCGAAGCAAGGTCGTCCACGTCCGAGCCCGACGAGCCTTCCATCTCGCGTAGCTTGCGATTCATCACATCCTTGTCCACGGTCATCGATCTGGCGTGCTCTTCATTTGGGTCGACGGGGATGACCGGCTTGACGCAGTCAGCGTTGGGCTTGGCACCGTACGCCGGATGAGAAGCCGTCAGCGGCGTATTCAACTCCACCGGCGTGTACGGGTTGAACTCGAGCGGGGCCGCCTGGACCAGAACCGTCGAAGCTGCAGCAACCGCGGCGCCGACCGCAATGGAACGCACAAGCATCACCATTCTGGAAGACGTGTCGACTTGGTGAGTAGCACGCTATCCGAAGAAAGCTGCTTAGGTGCCGAACTTCCGACCGAGTCGAGAAATTTGCGAATGGAGCTGAGGACAGCAAGTGACTGCGAGTACCTTGACTTTTGCTCGGGGTACTACGCCCTATGACGGCATAGAAACAAACCCATACCTGCACTAGAAAGCTGAGCCCGGGTCAGACAGCTTTCGCAGCGAATCAAGTGCTGAGTTCGAGGTTGATTTGCCTAGTCAACTTGTCGGACTTCTGTTTCTTATCCCAATCTGCTAACGGATGACCAGCATTTTTGCTGACAGTACAGTACTTGTAGTATCATATACTCTAAAGTAGAGATGGAGCGAGCACCGTACACTGCATACCGTTGCGGTAAGATACTCTAATGAGCTGCTGCGTTGCATCCCATCTGCTGCACCTGTCGGCTCACCAGAAGTGACCAGCGGTGCCTCTACAAGAATCGCGCTACTCGTTTGTGAATAGTATTTGCCGTCTACCGACAGCACATGCACTGACGCGACTGCTCTCTACTCAAGGGTACGACAACGAGCAGGTGAGGTACTGCGCGGCTGGTTAATTCTTGTCGCCGTTGAAGGGACAGCAGCGAGCAACTGATCGAACAGTGAAAAAGGAAGATCTAAACGTTATCGCGTACACACGTTGTGAGCTCTGCCTGCTCGTAGCTTCATGTTGAAGTGATCTACTGAAATGGGCTCCAATGACCACTAGATGAAAGCCAAAGGCAATGTGTATTACTGCATCACCCAAAGGTAAAAAGAAAAGAAAGTCGACGTGGAGAGCTGCTCCTCCATCATCGATGGACATCAACACGCATCGGATGCAAGGCGGCTGGAGGTCGGTCCTTCCCCGATGAAGTCCCAACGCTCGGTCGCGTAGAGATCACCACCACAGCGTGAATTCTCCAAGGCGGCGGTACCACTTCTTGTTACTCTGGGTCGGGGTCTGGTTTGACTGGCTGGCCGGGTTGGTCGCCTTGGGGGTCGACGTTGGCTTGGGAGTCGCAGGGGGCGTCGGCGTGTTGGTCAAAGCGTACGTAGCCACTGGTGTCTCCGTTGGTGTCTGCGTCGTCGTCACTGGGGTATCCGTTGGGTAGGCAGGAGCGGTCGTCTCAGGCGAGTAAGTCGCTGGTGGGTAGGTCTCTGGCGAGTAAGTCTCCGGCGAGTGCGTGGCTGGAGCGGTAGTCTCAGGCTTGTAAGTCACCGGCGAGTATGTCTGAGGTGAAGTGGTTGCCGGTGCTGTCGTGTACGGCCTGGGCGTAGCAGTCTGCGGAGCAGGTGTCTTGGTCGGCGTGGGCTTTGGTGTTCTGGTCGTCGGCTTGGGAGTCTTTGTCGTAGGAGCTGGTGTTCTCTTGGTCGGCGTTGGTTTCGGTGTCTTGGTCGGTGCTGGAGTCTTTGATGGTGCAGGAGTCTTCGAAGGTACTGGCGTCTTGGTTGGCGCAGGCGCCTTCGTAGTCGGTTCAGGTCCATAGGTGTACGGCGTCTCCGTCGTCGGTTCAGGTCCATAGGTGTACGGCGTCTCCGTCGTTGGCTCAGGCGCGTAGGTGTACGGCGTCTCCGTCGTCGGTTCAGGCGCGTAGGTGTACGGCGTCTCCGTCGTTGGCTCAGGCGCGTAGGTGTACGGCGTCTCCGTCGTCGGTTCAGGTCCATAGGTGTACGGGGTCTCCGGCGTCGCCGTTGCTGACGATGAGTCTGTGGACGTCGGTGGGTTCTTTGCTGTGGGAGTAGGCGTCGGAGACTTTGTGACAGGTGTCTTGGTCACCGGGGTCTTCGTCGAAGGGGTCTTCGTGTACGATGGCGACTTGGTGTACTCCGACCCGGGTGTCTTGGTCGACGGCGTGTCCGGGACGTCAGGACTGATCGTCACGTCCACACACTGCATCGACTCCTCGATCAGCGCCAGTACATCTGCGTACGAGATGCCCGTGTCCGTGACCGTGTCGTCACTCGGCTTTGCAGCTGGGAACCACAGGAAGTCCGGGTGGTCCTTATCAGAAGCACCCAGCCACTCCCCGCCAATGATCGTGTAGTTCTCGTCCAGCTCGAGGCAGTACTCGTAGTCCTCGTACACGGTGTACGCAGCGATCCTGCCCGTCGTCGTGAGCGCGCCATCTTCAATGGACTCCGCCGTCCACGTGAGTCGTGTGGTGCACTTGGCCAGGTACGTCGACGCGTTATTGAACGGATACGTCTCCGAGCCGAAGTACTCGAGGGACAACGTCGCTGCGTCCCAGATCTCTGTCTCCAGGAACTCGTACTTCTGCACGGGTTGGTTCCACACCTGCGAGTCGGAGCTCACGTCCACGATGAACGACTGGCGCTGCTTGCCGAGGATGTTGGCCACTGCGATGTGGAAGAAGGCCGCGTTGATGTCTCGACGGGCGTCGTCCACGTAGCGACCGTACGGGTCCAGGTCCTCCGGACTGTCCGGTCCGTTGAAGCGAGCGCCGGTGAAGACCACGTCGATGACTGCCCCGTCGTAGAGCTGGCTGATGAGCGCCTTCATGTCGACCGAGTGGAACGTCACGTTGTTCCTCTGGACGTCGCACTTGGGCTCGGACTCGAACATGGCGGCGGCCGCCCACGCGTGGCAGATGCCGTGCCACGTCGGGATGCAGTAGCCGCCGCTGGCGTCCCCGTCTCGGATGCCGCACAAGCTGCCGTCGCCCAGGGCCTCGCAGTCCGCGTCACTGGTGCACGTGGCGCTCCCCGTGTACGACTCGGACAGGACGCCGGTGCTCAGCGAGATGCCGTCCTTGAACGAGTCGACGTCAATGCCGAAGGCCGTGGCGTACTTCTCCGCCGGGGACACGTCCCCGTCCTTCCACACGACGTTGATGCCGTCCTTGTACGTGGGCCAGTAGTCGCCCGACCACGGCAGCACGTCGCAGGCTGCGGTCGAGTACGAATCCTTGAGCACGTTGAAGTTGCACTCCATACTCGTGCCGAAGAAGGACTCGAGGCGAGCGACGTCCGACAGCTCGGCTTCCAGGTGGCGAGTCGCGGCCTTGCCGTTCTGCTCCACGACCAGCACGGGCTCGACGATCGCGCCGCGTTGCCGTCCACCGAAGGCCGGGTGGCTGTGCGTCAGCGACGCAGTGTCGCCTAGTGGCGTGACGATGCCGTCGGTGATGGCTTCGCCGTGGGTCGTCAGCGGCACCAGCGCGAGCGCGAGGAGCGCGTACCCCATCCAGGGTGGAGTCGTGCGGGGCGACAGCATCGCGGGGGGGGGGGGGGGTTGGGGCGCAGGTAGGGTTGGGTGGGGGGTGTGGTGGGGGCGGGGATTT
>JAGDFM010000048.1:90159-150715 GCA_019155715.1 Phytophthora pseudosyringae
CGCCGGGCCCCCAGCCCCGCGGGGGGGGGGGGAGCTTGGAGTCGCAGGAAGGTGCTGGAGGACGGTGAGCTCGAGGCCGCGAATTTGAAAGTGATCGGGGCGGATCGAGTGCCGGGCTTGAGCTCAAAGGGGGTGCGAGGCGCCAGGCTTTACGAACAACTTTGATGCCTGTCAATGGCGTTCGTGCTTGCTGAAGCTCGGCTGCCAGACTCGATCGACAGCAAAAAATGAGCGCCTTCGAAGTGAACTTGTATAAATCGAAGCGCTTGAAGCGTCAATGGAACCGCGACGTCACTCAGCGCCTGGTCGTCGAATCCGAGCCTAGCAAAAAGCTGCTTTGGCTGGTTGCGACTGGCTCAGTCTGGTGCAGACAGCAAAAAATTGGATACGACAACTCGACAACAGGTTGAAGTTCACGACTCGACTCGTGTTGATACGGCATCAACCTACCGAGCTGCAGGCTTTGGTAGACATTGATAAGGCCCACAGACAGCCATGCGCCCCCGCCAACGCCGCACATCCTTTACAGAGAGAGCACATGGAGCTCCACGCCCCAGGGAGCTTGCTTCCTACTATCGCATGCTGTACAAACATGGATTTTGACGTCGTATCCTCGACAGCAGCGCAGTCTACAATACTTCAACGGGATGCACATCCTTGCAGCCCTGCCTTTCGGCGCGATACTTGTCAAGGGAGGCTCACATAAAGGATTCTGCCCGATGCCAGTAGACTATAATACCGGTAGACGTGGAGGCTCAACGGCCAATGTAAGCAGCCTAAGCAGCATGACGTAAAATTACGAAGTATTCGATTCATGCTTCTCCACAAAGTAATGCTCGATTGGTGATTGACCGCGCCGAGAACAAGTTTGTCATTCCTACAGGTCGTCTACTAGCTAGCATCTAGACTAGTTGTTTGTCTTGGTCGGTAGCTTGACTAAATGACTGTAATGAAACCACACAGTGAAAACGAAAGCGATTTAGACTAATAGTTCCATCCAAATGCGGGCTCATTGCTGCGTGCTCATGGATCTGCGCTACGTGCGCCAGCACCTTCATCGAGTGGTGGCAACATCGACTACAACAGGAACGCTGCCTCGTGCACCGGAGGTACGCAGAGTCAACCACGCACGTCGCTGTATCGACCTTAAAAGCCGCCGCCACGTGGATCGCTACACAACGGTCGTATCATCGAAATCGAATGGGCAGCATCAAACTCAAGTCCACCTCCACACCTCACTACGGCATGTGCTTACGCGAAAAAAACTCTTGCCGTGCCATGTGTCATCCGCCATTTGCACAATGGCCTTACGTTTTGCAGCTCGCGTCTGTCTGAGGCTCTCTATCCACAACAACGGGGTGTGCCATCGGGAAAACGTTTCTAGGCTGCGCCCACGAACTTGAAAGCATCCGACGCTGATGATCCTCTGCCCTAGTTTTCGCCTCAACACGAACAGCGAAATTGGCGAGTGACCGTATTTGATAAGCTCACTTGCAAACTTTCTAGGCCCTCCACCAAGTATCTAAGCCCTTATACGTTACTGATCTCAACGAACTTCCATCATGGTGACGATTTCCCGATCCGCTGCACTTGTTGCAGCCGCCGCATTGGCATCCACGGCTGTGATCCAACCCTCGCCGCTCCAGTGCGACCCTTACACGCCAGTGAACATTTCGGTTCCTTTGACGTCGTCGCACCCGGCGTACGGAGCTGAGACCGAGGAGTGCATCGATCCCATTGTCCCTGACGACCCGAACAAGGCCAAGGCCGAGTCCATGACGCTCCAGAGCTCCATCTTCCGCACGTTGCGTTCGATGGAGGACTCGACCAACTCGGACATTCAGGATCTGGAGACGTACTTTGGATCCAAGATGGAGGTCAATTTCCAGACGCTCAAGCGGCTGTACTCGTCGGCCCAGGCGCCTACAACGCCGTGGGCGAGCAGCTACTGGCCTACTTTCCAGGACAGCATCAACCATGTCTGGAAGAGTGGGGAGGCGAGCCCGTCCGAGAAGTACGCGAAGGCGTACGGCTTGAACGTCGCCGACTTCAAGAACAAGATTTCGGCGAGGAACGGCGTCGACTCGCGCCGGCGCAGCACAGCGTGCACGGCCAACTCGGACTGCAAGAGTCGCAACGACGGCAGCGTCTGCGCCAAGCGCGACGGTGTGGTCTCGGGCTACTGTACCCCGGGTTGGTTCGGTATTTGCCACGCGTGGGCCCCCGCGGCCATCCTGGAGCCGGAACCGCAGTGCGACGTGACCAAGAATGGCGTCACGTTCCACGTCATGGACATCAAGGGCTTGATCACGTCTCTCTACGACGGCGCGTCCATCAAGACGGTCTTCACCGGAGCTCGCTTCAACGGTCCGGACTCGCCGGCCAACAAGGACCAGTACGGCCGATTCACGGACGCCGCCCGTCGCGACCTGGGCGCTGGCTACTTCCACATCGCCATCTCCAACATCATGGCCAAGCAGAAGCGCTCGTTCGTGGTGGATGTGACTGCAGGTGCCGAGGTGTGGAACCAGCCCGTGCGCTCGTACAAGGTCAAGAGCATGGACCTGGTGAACGCCCGCGTGGCTTCGATGCGGTACTTCGGCGTGCCGAGCTACCCGTTCAACGACAAGATGGTGCGTTTGGCGTACGTCAAGACCACGTTCAGCTGGATCTCCGAGTCCTACAAGGACGGCCCGCTCGTGTCCACGGGCCAGATCGACTCGTACACGACGTCCAAGGACTTCGAGTACCTGCTGGAGCTGGACGCCGACTTCAACATCATCGGCGGCGAATGGGTCGGCCAGTCCAAGGACGACCACCCCGACTTCTTGTGGTTCCCCGCGGCCAAACCCGCCGCGAACGTCGTCGCAAGCACCGGATTGAGCTACGCGCACGTCCAGGAGCTGCTCAAGCTGTCGCTGTCGTGCAGCGCGTAAGGCAACAGGTTAAAGTGCCAAAGTTGATGTCGTTTTTTACCGTAAAACTTGTGTTTTTGGTCCTATCCCGGCGATCTGAACCTCAGAAAGCTCAGCCGTTACGTCGAGCAAAGTCTCCATTGCGCCCCCTCGTGCGCATTTCTCCCATGTCGGAACCTCTGCACGTCATCCGCGTGTGCGCGTCGCTGGCTGCGTGCGTTCTGTTCGCGAGTCTGCTGCCGGACATTCGCGTCGTGCACCGGCAGAAAAGCACGGCCAGTATGCCCAGCGCCCTGCCGGTGCTGTCCATGGTGGCGAACTGCGTGGCGTGGGGGCTCTACGGGCTGCTCATCGGAGACTACTTCCCTCTTGTGGCCACGAACATCGTGGGGCTAACGTTCTCGCTGTTCTACCTCGTCGTGTACTGCCGCTATGAGGTTAACAAAGGTAGTCTGCTCCTTGAGATTCTAGCGACGGCGCTGGTGCTCGTCGGGCTCGTGCTCTACCCGTTCGTGGCGGCGTCGGAAGGCGTGCAAGAGGAGACTGCGCAGGACATCGTCGGGTTTGCGACCGTGGCCATCTCTGCCGTCATGTTCGGCTCGCCGCTGGTTCTGGTGAAGAGGGTGATCCAAGAACGCAACACGGAGCTACTGCCGCTCACGATGATCGTCGCTGGCGCGGTGAATTGCGTGCTGTGGCTCGCGTACGGGCTGCTGCTTGGAGACGCGTTCGTCATCGTCCCGAACGCGGCGAACTTGCTTCTGGGCGTCGTGCAGCTCGGGCTCTTTTGCGCTTTCCCGCGCGGCGGAACCTACGACACTGTGGAGTCGGCCACTCCCAGCTCAAAGCTCAAGAACGGTGCAGCCGGAGACGGAACGGACTCAACAGACGTGGAGACGGAGGACGAACTAGAGAAAAGCGCCTCGGAAGTCGACCCTGAGGGCGAATCGAGAAGTGTGGGCGAAGAGCCGGAGCCCAGCGGCGCCAATGCTGGGCAGCGTATCAAGGTGGAGACCACGATCGAGGTGCATTGAGTTCAGTGGTGACTCGTGAGTACAAGTGGCTGCCAAGCGAAGACTGGAAAGAAACGAAGACTGTCTTTTTGCCGCGCTGGGGTCCTTAGCGACAGGCAAAGCGATATTTACACTGTAACAAGGAGGCAACGCGTCCACCTTAGGGGTATCCGGATACGCCGCGCCGAAGAAGTCTCATTTGTGGCGGTACCAGAATGCTGAATATATCAAGTACCCGAGATCCTCTGTTGCCGCGGTTCAGACCAAAGTTTGGACTGCCACGTTGACAATTGAACAAATTCAACATGTTTGTCACTCCGGTGGTCGCAAACGTGCTTTAAACTGTTCATGTCAGTCTCCAGACGATACCGCTCAGCATTTTCATCTGCTGGTGGACGAGAAGTTCCGGTGTATCATCATGACACGCTCTCCCTCCTGTTGTCCCTTTAGAATAGACAGTGGAAGAAGCTGGCAACAAGTTCAAGAAACTATCCTCCGCTCGAATCTTGAGCTCATTCGCAACCTTTCCAAGGCCTTGGAAGGTTCCCAGCTTTGCCTCAACGTACTTGCACGCACGCTGTTTGTAATTTCGTACGATGGTTCAAGTCTCTCGGTCAGTCGCACTGAGCGCAGCCGTCGTGGCAGCATCGACTGATCCAAGCTGCGTCGCTCCAGTACAATTCGTACACGCCTATCGATATCACCGTGCCACTTACAGGTTCGCACCCGGCCTATGGAGGAAAGCTCAACGATGACTACGGCCAGCCTGTACGACCCGAACGAGGCAAAGGCCGATGCATTCACTCGCACGGGATCTATTTCTTCCGCAAGCTGCGTGCCATAGAGGACGCGTCCAACACTGACGTCGTCGACCAGTATAAGTTTGTCGGGGCCAGTTGATTTTAACACTCTAAAGGCCTGCCGCCATCATGGAGCAGAAGCCGTGGTGAAGAACGGTGTGACGTTCCGCGTACTCGATATCAAGGCGTTACTCAATGACTTGTATATTGGTGCTGAGCTTACAACCGTCTTCACTAGAGCTCGTTTCAACGGACCAGACGGGCCTACTGCAACTGACCAGTTCGACCGCTATACAAATGCTGCTCGCCGCGAGCTTGGCGCAAGGTACTTCCACATCGCCGTCGCCAACATCATGGACAAGCAGCAACAGTCCTTTGTGGTGGATGTAGCGGCGGGTGCTGAGCCTACGAGGTGCAGAGCATGGAGTTCGTGGACGTCACAGAGGTTTTGCAGAAATACTTCGGTATGTCGGCATCCACGTTCGATAAGGAGGTGGCGTGCTTAGTCTACATCAAGACTACGCTCAGCTGGATTTCCAAAGCTTATGAGGACGGCCCGCTAGTCTCCACTGGAGAATTGGACCAGCTCACGACGTCCCAGGAGCTATGAGAACTTGCTGGAGCTGGGTGCCAACTACGCTGTTATTGGTGGTGAGTGGGTCGGTACCTCTATGCAGAACCACCCAGATTTCGTGTGGCAAGCCTGCAACGTGCAACTCGTCCACTGACAAAACGTCAACTCCGACTGAAGCCCAACGGTGACGCCTACTGATAATACATATTATGTACTTAAGTGTTCTCTCGACGACTCCTCCCAGCGGTAGCGGAAGTGTATTCAACCACGGTGAAATTCCAACTTCGGTGCCAAGTGACGGGGAGACTCCAACCGGAAAGCCCACGCCTCCCCCGTTCACACTTGACACTCCGACCTCGGCTGCTCCAATCTTTGGCACTACCGGTAGCACCATGTTGCTTGCCTTGAACGAACACAAAGCACACCAACGTCGTAATTTATTATCGAACATTGCCTTCTATTCGCAATAGTACATGATACACGCCAGAGAAGAATGTGGCAATGCTGCTGCTACTACAGTCTTGCCCCCCGCACCCGCGTTCAGTAGCTGCGTGGTAGTCTACGAAGTGCACCGTGGGCTCATGTACTTTGCGTTTTTTTAGGATGCTAATAGCCTTCTGTACATGTACGATGGAGTGCTGTAACAAACAGCACGCCCTGATCTATTCTATCAAGGGCGGCAACAGAGTACAAGGCACAGTTCGCCCCGCTCATAGCGTCAACAAGAAAGCTCAATGCAATCTAGGTAATAGGTAATCCTACTTCGGCAATCCTTCTGAGCACGGTCCGTGCTTGACGCTTACCGGCTGGTATCTAAACCACCAAAGGCATTGTGGTAAGACAATATATCGGTGGAAGCGGGTTAGGCTCGGCTGGGCATGCCTCTCACGTTGGCCGCAACCGATGCCGCATGGTAAAACACACCAGTGATCTGAAAATTGCGTCAGGTACGTCGCTGGAGCGCAGTGCCAGCTCTATCGTTCACTCTGCAATTTACAATCTATCTACCAACTCAGCACCACCAACAATGAAGGTATTCCAGGTTTTCATCATCGCTTCCCTCGCCATCGCCGGCACCTCCGCCCAGACCGCCACTGCCACTACCACTGGTACTTCCATCGTAGCCTCCACTTCCAGCTCGAGCACGGGGGCTGCCGCCACTACGGGAGCATCGATGGCGGGAGCTTCCATGGCGTTTTCGTCTTCATCCACTGGAACCACCGGTGCATCCGCTACGGGATCGACCGCCGCTGGTGATACGTCGTCTACGGCCTCCAGTGCGATGGCTACCGGTTCATCCAGTACGACGACCGGATCGTCGACTACTGCGTCTTCCTCCACGACGGCCTCGTCTTCCAGTGGCACGTCAACGACTTCCAGCTCGTCGGGTTCATCGATGAGCTCGTCGACCTCGGCTTCGGGTTCGAGCGGTGCTACTCAAGTGACATCGGCTCTGGGTGTTGCGTCAGCTGCTGTGGTCGCTGTTGGCGCGTACTTCCTGTAGATTGTAGAGAAATGGACGAGGTGCTGACGTAACCTAGTGTAAATCTACTGTTTTGTACGTTCCACACTTGTTGTTGTGCTGTACGTACAGCTCCGTCCACGCTAATTTTGGGGTCATTGTCAAAGTACACGCACGCCTTTTGCTTCCAGCATGCAGTGCCCAAGGGAACGAAGCGACAACCCCGTTGTGTACTTTGACGTATCGATAGGGGAAAAGGCCATCGGTCGACTGCTTATTGAGGTAGGCATCTCCACGCGAGCCCGCACTTGTCATCACTTACGACTTTGCTATGCCGTACATCTAGCTCCGGGCTGATGTAGTACCGCGTACAGCTGAGAACTTTCGACGACTCTGTACGGGTGAGACGAAGGACCCTCAGACGGCGCGTCGCCGACACTACGCACGGTGGTGTGTTTCCCGAGTATGGTTTTAGATATTTGCGAGATCTTGGGATAACGTAGTTTTTTTCTCTTGTGATGATTCCAGCCCATTCCATCGTGTGGTAAAGGACAAGTTCTGCCAGTCCGGAGACTACGCTGTACGTCTGTCTGCTTCTCGAACTTCCCCCAACGTATCAAGAGCATCATATTGATTTCTAGGTTCCAACAAATTGTCCCTTTGCTTAGAACCATGATGGATCTGGTGGTGAGTGCACGTTCGGTCACAGCGCTCGTCGCATCAGACCGACAGAAGAAGACCCCACTTCTCCACGTGATGGTAAACCTGCCGAAATGCACGCCCCACCATCGACATTTGACGATGAAAACTTCATCCTGCACCACACTGGCGCCGGCGTGTTGTCCATGGCCAATGCTGGCCCAGACTCCAACACCTGCCAATTTTACCTGCACTTTTGTCCGGTAAGACGAGGTTGCTGGCATCTATCCTGTGAGATTGAGCTTACTCGGTACTCTGAGAATGTAGCAGCCCAGCTTCGACGGCAAGCACGTGGTCTTCGGATGCCTCATGGACACCGAGAGCTACGCTGTGCTTGCACAGATGAACGCGGTAGCGACGGCGCGAGGTGATCCCAAACAGCCTGTCAAGATTTCTCGAGCGGGCCAGCTCTTTCCTGCTTGAGTTTACCTACATTAATCGAAGCAAGTAGTCCAGTCGGCTTCAGATGAAATTTCTCTCTCTCATTTTGAGTTTTAGCAGCAAAATGTTTAACGCCGAGGAGCAAGAGCACCAGCACGTGATGGAGCGACTTGTGTGTGATTTGGAGACAAGAACGACGCTTGCTTCTCCATAGACCACCCTGGGGTGTCAGAAAAGGAGTTGAATACGTACATTAGATAACACGGACCGCTGGTGAATCTGGCATTTGGCGAGGTGTACGGGTATTGGATCGATGAGGACTACTTCACCCCGTATCGGAACGTTGTCCTAGGCTGCTGCGAGCTAGCGCCTGCAATCGGAGTACCACTAATGAGTTGGGCCAAATGGTCTGGAAAGCGTGGCACGGTATTCTTTTCAAAAGGAGCTTCCCTCGGCACACCAGCAGAAACCCAGAGAACCATCATCTATGGAAGTATGCTGGTCAACCGTATGCTCCGTCGTTCGTCATGAAAATCGATTTCCTGTCAGGAGAAGAGCCTCAGCTCATCGCTCTCGATCGCAAGATGAAAACCCAGTACTTCCGTCATAGCGCCCAGCTAGGCTGGCTGATCGATCCGCGTCCCGGGCTTCGCAAAAGGCTGGAACGAAGCCGGTAGAGTGTATCATGAGATCAACGACGAGTGGAGAGACCTCGATGGTGCTTCCGGGGTTCAGTCTTTCCAAGACGGATTTGGAGATGGTCCTCGATCGATAATGACGTTCCTCTGGGCATCGACGTTGTCGTCAACGCTGACACCGTAGCCGCACGCGATAAGCGAGATGCCTTGAGTACATGTACTACAGTAAGTTCCAATCGCAGCAGTTGCATAGCGGGAAAAAAAATAAAGATTGGCCCCGGTATTGGTGAACGAAAGTGCTCCTATTTCATTCTCGCTCTTAGAAAGTTCTCCTCTCAATGCCAGTTAGACAAAAGACAGAAGAAGAACCCGCCGGTGCGCGACTCTTTTCCAAGAGTCACAGCGAGCCCAGCAAGCTCCTCTCCTTTCCAACCACTGAATGTCCATTATAGACACAATTAGTTGTTGGCCTTCTTCTCCTTGAGCTCGCGCTCCTCCAGGATGTTGAGCTTGACGCCCTTGCCACGGGGGAGGGACACCCACGGGCGAGCCTCCAGGCCGACGGCGAACACGTTGCCGAGACGGGTGGCGAAGTCGTGGCCAGCCGAGTCCTTCACGTGGGCAATGTTGAACGAACCCTGGTGCCTGAAGATCACCGAGACAATCATCAATAAGTCAGTACGTCTGGTTCTGACCTCTTCGTCATCCAAGCGGGAGGACGACGGTTGTCAATCCTCGCTATAAATAGACTGAGCAATGTCCCATCATGATGATGACAAAACCACCACACCCAGCTCGCAATGAGTCCAGAAGGTGTGTTCCTACCTCTCAATGTGGTGCAGGATGCCGACGCGGCCAGCGTTGCGGCCGCGGGTGATGGCGACCAGGTTGCCGACCTCGAACTTGATGTGGTCCACGACCTTGCCCGTCTCCAGGTCAATCTTGACCGTGTCGCCAACCTTGATGACCGGGTCCGGGTAGCGGATCGTGCGGCCGTCGTTGGTGGCGATGTACGGGATGGCCTTCTTCGTGTACTCCTGGCGGATGACCTTGGCGAGCTTGAACTTCTTCTCCTCGTCCGAGATGCGGTGCAGCACGAAGCGGCCCTTCGTGTCGAAGAGCAGACGGAACTGGTCGCCCGACTTGGGCAGCTCCACCACGTCCATAAAGCCGGCCGGGAAGTCGGGGTCCACGCGGACTTTGCCGTCCACCTTGACGCTCTTCTGCATGCAGATCATGGTCACCTCCTGCTTGGTGAGCGCGTATTTGAGGCGGTTGCGCAGGATGATGACGAGCGGCAGGCACTCGCGCAGCTTGTGCGGGCCCGACGACGGGCGCGGCGCCCAGATGCCGTCCAGCTTGCCCAGCATCCAGTGCTTGGGCGCGCTCATGCGCTTGAGGTGCTTACGGGGTCCACGAGGCATCTTGACTGTCGACTACTTGATAGAGACGAAAAGGAGAACTAATGGCGTCGAGGCGGTCGGGCACTTGACTGCTCGAGCTTTGGCGCGCGCGGTTTTGGTTGGTGGGGGATTATGCCGTGCGAGGTGCGACGCGCGAAAACGCCGCATATGGAGATTTGTATATGGAGGATATGGCACGCTCTTTCGAGGACGGTTGTATGGGGATTTGTAAGAGAAGGATGATTGGACACTTTAAGCTGGACAGCGCCAGCGTACCCTACGATGGAGATTAAGTGCGACGCGACTACACGCTATCACTTCAACTTCAGCTACATTGTCTAGGTCTCTAGTCACTTGATCACTTTGCAAGCTGCTATCCCCCCCTGGTCTACAATAATCTAAGCCAAGTACGACCATGATTGTAGCAATTGCCGTCCTTTTCGCAGGTTTTGCGAGAGTGCCTTGGGTCCAAGTATTCCCTGCAGACCAGAACGGCGTCGTTGTCGGAAGACTTATGAGATCTGAAATAGCGATGGATGAGAACATCGAAGAAAAAGGTTTGACATGAAAAATCTTTTGATGGATATCCCCATACGCTTCCAGCTCTTGGACGGCACCTTTAATCCTGCTTCAATCATCTCCGATAGTACGTGTAGTGTTTCATCATCAACCTCTTGATAATACCTAAGTCTGGATTCTTTGGTTTGATCTCTTTAAGATCACCCAGGAGATTTCCCTTTATTTGGTGCTGTTTCGGGCGAGATTTAACCCGAGTGTGGTCAAGTTATAGCGACTTGCAAATAACCTGTTGGCGCCACTCATCAATCGGTCGCACAAGTGGAGAGTCGACCTCAATGGTGGATAACGCGTATGGGAAGCTCTTGCAAGCATGCACACCAAGATCCAACTACCAGTACGAGTAGGCAAAAAAGACCAGAGCAGATATTGCTGCTGTAGTAGCAAAAGTGCGCCAAAATACGCTTCCAAGCAAGTGTATCCAGTGTATCCAAAGCTAGCAAATTGTTCGTTCAGCTGGTTGATGTCAACGCCTTCACCGCCTCGTACCTCTCCGAAAGCAAAATGTTGGATTGCGTTGGCAACTGCTGACACGAATTCTATTCATGCAGCGTGTTACCACCGTCGAATCAATGTCGAAGATTTCTAGCGAGGGCGACGAATACATCGGAGCTCTGCGGTGGAAACGCTTGGGGGTGTTGCGCTATCAATTCCCTTCAACCACCAAGTGCTCGCAACTGTTTCAAGATCAGCGAACCTAGCAGAAGTAGCTCTTCCAACAGCAACAAGACGAGCAGCAACTATTGTTCCAACAAGAATGAAACCAGCTACAGCAATTGCAATTGGAGAGCCTACCACCAACGATGTTTAACCAGCAGCATCACCTGAGCAATGCAAAAGCTACTGCAGAGAGGCCAAAAACAGAGCGTGCAAAGTCAAAGCTACGCGCCACGTATTTCCTCACCCCAGTTTCGTGCCGCCTATCCTACTATTTTGCTGGATAATGCAGCCTCCTTGAAATATGTTAGGTCGTTGATGGAGCCGTTCATCCTCTCAATAGCGATCGAAAGCTGGTTCTGGCTGTCTGCTTCAACTCTCTTGGCGCGTCTGGCCAAGCGTTCAATTCGCCAAGCCAGCCCTGCTCACCCAGGTTGTGGTTGACACCAGCAACGATTTTTTGTTGCTGACGAGTGCGCCTCGATGGACTGCGTTGCGTGGCTTTCTATCATTCCGAATACCAACCGATTCATATTTCGAGTCATCCATGAATTAAGTTACTGCGAAGGTCCCGCCGAAGCACCCAGACTGTTTTCCCGACAAAGATCATTACGCCTACATGACGCGTCATTCGTAAATTAGCCAGCAGGTTGACCCAATCCCTTCGTGGCAATGCAAGCAGATGAGGTTCCCGTTGATGTCGAATTCGTCATCAGCTCCTACTTTTCAGGACGCAACTTTGAGACTGGATCGGCAAATGCCGACGTCGCTTCTCTTCAAGCATCGTGTCATCGTCGCAGCATCAGTGCCGAAGGCTTTGGCCGGAAAGACGAGTACCTTGAGGCTCTGTGGTGGAGCTGCATGCTGGAGCAGCAACTCTCGGACTCGGAATCGACCCAGCAGCTGCAACGCCTTCAGGAGGGCTACGACGAGCTCCTTCAAAATCAAGTCGACCAGCAGAAGCTCCTGCGCCGCCAGCACGAGCGGCAGAAATACTTGCAGCAGCAGCTCGAAAGCCACCAGCAATGCCTGCTAACTCTCTACCAACACGCATCTCAACGGGGTTCCCATTCTCAGCAGGGAGGCGTTTCGCATCAGGGCAACTCAACCAGGAGACGCTGTTCGCATCGCTGCAAAACCAATCCTACATGATTTCAACGCCAACGCAGAGTTGGAGTCAAGCTCCAGTTTCAACTCCGCAGCCAGCCCCACGTACGAGCTCCTCCGTGGCTGAGCTACCGAGAGAATAAGTCGCTTCCATTGCATTAAAATGCAACCAGAGCCAAAGTCAAAACTGGAAATGTTTTGCAAAGGCACGTTTTTGTCACATTTTTTGTTGTTGCATATAGCGAGGCGAAATTATCAGTCGCAGCGACACTTGGCTCACTTCTCAACTCGTATCCGCCATGAGCAGTGGGCTGCTGTCGTTCCCGACTCGCTGCAGTCCGCTGTCTGCCGTTCCCCCGTCGTCTTCCGGCTCGTTCTCGGCCTCTGCTACCTCGTTCATGGCGTCTGCCCCAACTCGCCCTCGCGGCGCCTCCGTCGGCGGCCCCTGGGCCGACTTCGTGTCTCGCTCCGACGCCTCCATGGCCAAACTGCTGCAGGACTCGCTGCCCAAGACCAACGCCACGCGCGCCAGCTGGCTGGCCACTCACCAGGAGCTGGACGGCCAGGAGCGCGTGGATCGGGTCGAGCTCGTGGACCTGTACACGGGTTTCGTGCTGGCTTTGCTGCTGCCATTCGCTGCGCTCGTCTACGTGATCGTTGGACTCGCTGCGCTGCCGGGGCTTGCGGTGCTTCAGATCTACCTGGCTACAGCTCTAAAGAGACCCACGAGGAGCATCGAGAGAGGTGTGGGCTTCCGCCTATTGGCGCTGCTAACGGGGGTGCTGGCACTTCCGTGCCACCTGGTGGTGCTGGTCTACTGGCTCGTGCTTTTCCCCGTCCTTGTCGTCTTCAGCTTGCTTTACTCGCTCGCGTCGCTGAAGATTTTGCTGCTGAGAGACAACTTGGCGTTGATGCAGAGCTGCAGTCGCTGGCCCAAGTGGAGCTGGAGAGACGCCGTGTGCGCGGTGCTCGGGGCGATGGACCGGCAAGGGTTTGCCAAGTTCGCGCTCAAGTTCCCGTCGGCGGTGGTGGTCGCGCCGGTGTTCAAGTACTTATTCGGATGCAACCCGCTGCTGTATCGACTGGCCATCCGACAGCGGTGCTTGTGGACGTCTCCGTTGGATTTTAATGGTACGTTTTGCGTCTGCGTAGCGTGTAGTGCGGGGGATTTTGACACTTGTCCGCGTGCTTTGTCACCGTGAGCAGACCAGAAGGCCGTGGCTACAGTAGTGCAAGCTGCGTCGTGGACGCTTGTTAACCTGACTGATCTTCTGCCCCAGCAAGTGAGCAAGCCGCCGCGAAAAGACGACCGCATTGTCAGCGGCCACATTCCCTTCCCAGCACCTGACCGGATGAGCGGAACAGTGGTCGGCGTGCTTACCACAAATTCTCTCGTGACGCTCGTGAACGCGGATCACAATGTGAACGGCAGTATTTTTCACAGCATGACGGCCAAGCGCAGTATCTACAATGTGCTGCTGTTCGTTTGGAACCCGTGCCATTATTTGACGGGCTACGTCGAGATCAACTTGCAGCACGACGGAGGCATTGAGCAGGCCAGTACGTTCGCATGCTGTTGCACTTTTGCTAAGGAATTGTTGGCTGACAACGACGTGGTTGGTGCAGTGTGGTGTCTTGTAGGCGATAACTACCTGGGCAACCTGCTCTTTGAGCGCACCGATGCACTCTTTTGGCACTATGACCCCATTAAGCGTGGCCAGATGGGTCCATGCAGCGTTCGATTTATTCGCGGGTCTGTTGCGTCTACGACGTCTGCGGACTCGGTGGTGGCTTTAGACGGGAACAACAACGATCAAAGGTGTACTATCGACGACATTGAGGGTCTTGAAAGCTTTGAATCGGAGCTGAGCCTGGGAAGCTGTGACTCCGAGCAAGATGACGATGTAAACGATTGTAGTCATCGGGTTACCATTGGTGTACCCAGCAGCAGCTTCGCGTCAACCGGCCAGGCGGGACGTATCCCGGAGGAAAGAATCACTATGGACTCCGTTGCGATGCTGCAATCAGCTTCCAGCTCTGCCTCACAGTCGGACTTTAGTATCTCTGACCAGCGCTCGGAACGATTTTATATTGTTTAAAAACTGTTAGGAGATAGACGAAAGAATAGGAACCAATGTGTACTGATCAGTATTTCCGAAGATACGCTACACCCTCACGAATTGGAAAGTAAAATCGACACCTGTAGCAACAGGATCAGTACGCAATAACAAGTGAATCGCTTGGATATCAACGTACCGAAATGCACGAGACGAAAGCATAGCGTGACCAGCATCCAGAACATGAGTTTCCCCTGAACGAGCGGCATCTGAGTCTCCAGCACGAATGCGAGTTGGTAGAGCGCCTGCATTCCGCAGTTGCGCTTGACCAGTGCTGCCAGCAGTACAATGGACACAACTTGTAGGAATGCAAATACGAAAACGGGGAGGACTGTTGCGCCAACGTTTCCGGGAGTTATACCGACGATCTCTGTGTGATAACGTGCGTTCGGAAGGTGTACGATAACCAGAGTGTAGCTGGCATAAAATAGTGGGATTACAGCCTCCAGGTAGGAGGCAATCGTGAGGCATTCCATCGTAAACAGGGTTTCTAGTGAATCTCGAAGCAGGGGGGAGCTTTTCGGGCAGGAAATTGGTACCGAACTCACGTTGGGTCGGATTGCTCCTTTGCTTGCGGACGATGTAAGACTGTCCACGTCAGGGATCAAAGGATAGATCGTTCCATTCCGACTTTGAAAGAACTTTGGCTGCAACTTGGATATATTTGCACGAGATAATTTAACGGCCACACTCGGCGATGTTGCAGACGCTGATAAATCTTGGATAGGGTCAACTTTCGAGGTCGTATTCGTCGGAATCTTGTCCAGCAAAGCCATCAGCCTTTCATCTTCGACAGACAAACTGTAAGGGAGGCACGAGTAGATTTGAATCTCACCTCGAACCTGCTTGCTGAATTTTTCAGGATCTCGACACAGTTTACAGAGAGCACTGAGTAAGTTGTCACTCTCTTGGTCTTTTCCAACACCATCTCGAAGTCTCACCAGCACTGTTGCGGTCCGATGACGGAGTCCGTACAACATGATAATTGTTAGCGAGAGGTCGATGACAGTGATCACAGTGACGGTCATGGGAGAAGACGCGCTCTGCATGCAGGTGGCCATGTAGATGGAGTTGAATAGGTCAACCGTGAATATAACCGCTTCCGGTGTCATGTCCTCCATGTGGGTTGTGCGTCGCCGCATGGTGTTCTTCAGCGCGATTTTCATCGCTGGTAGCAGGAGAATAACTAGAAGTTGGTAGTGTGTCCCGTGCGCTGCATGGAATAATGCTTCGTAGGCAGGATAGATAAAAATCAGCAGGCACTTGGCGTTCACAAAGTGCAGGTACCTGGTCAATTGCCCCCGATTCGCCAGGATTTGGTGAATGATACGCGTGCCGATGATAACTCGAAACGAGACGGTCAACACTACGCTGAGCACAGGAAACATCGCCAGCAGGAAGAATGGAACTGGAAATATGAGGTGGGCACAAATGGCCATTGAACAAACGATAACGCTGACCGAAGAGAAGAAAGATAAGAGGAACAGACGAATAGCGGGGATAGTTACTCCATCAATGAAGTATGTCGCTTGAACAGTCAGCGTCGGGATCCCAACAAAAACCAGTATCGATGTTCGGACCCAGAAGCCATAGTTCGAGCTCCATCCGTCGCTCGGGTCTTGCAATGGCACCAGTTCCTGAGCGAGTACGAGTGCAGCCATAGGTAGCGGAGTGCCGAAGCACACGAGAAGAACACGCCACCACGGCGTCTTGCGAGTGTACGTTTCCAAGGCTAGCACCCGATGGACCGAGTACTTGCCACCGTAGTAGCTCACCTGTAGCCGCTTCCAGGCACGCAGGAGCTTGACGCCCCAGAAAGTGAGGCTTGAGCCCATCGGGTGAGACGCTGTTGTAAAGGTATTCTTCGTTGTGCTATTCACCAACGAGAATCAACTTGAATCCAATCTATTCATGGGCTCTACTGGGATGAATAGCTCGCTGACTACTCTTGCAACATCTCATACTCGAATTGATCAGTGTAGTGTAAGCTCACTGTACTTGGTAAGCTTGCACGATACAAGCTAAAGAAAGCACATTGACGGTTATCAGGCGGGTTATCTGCAGATATCGGTCTCTGCAAACATCGTGATGCCACAAGAAGTTATCGTCGTTTTGCTCAAGCCTAGTCGCGCAGGTTCCGCGATCCCGACGTCAGCGGGATGCACTCCTTGTACACCTGCCACGAGTAGTCGTTCTTGAGGAAACGCACGCCAACCCAGTACCAGTAGAGCGTGCACGTGCCCTTGCACGACGAGTAGTCCACGGTGTAGTCCTTGCCGGGGAACTTCTCGTGACAGTTCTCACCATCCAGCACCATCGTGTCGTCGAGCCACACCTCGCACGGGCCGTCGTGCGTGTATCCGGTTGAGCGCATGGTACCCGCCGGAATGGGCTGCGGTGTGCCCTTGGGGTCGGTGAAGCCGCAGTTGAAATCAGCCCCATCGGTGACCGAGTACTTGGCGTTGTCCATGAAGTCACGCAGCGTCTTGTAGCCGTTCTCGTTGCGCCAGGCAGTGAAATCCTCCTGGGTCGTGAAGCCTTCGTTTTCGAGGAAGGCGAGCGGGTTGTACTTGGTGTCCTTGTCGTTGGTCGTCCATTGCGGCTCCGGCAGCAGCACGATCTGGTGCGCGTCAGCAGTGGGGGCCAAGAGCGCCATGCTCGAGAGAGCCGAAGCGACAGCGAGTGTTGACACGAGTGAGGAAACCATTGGGAACGTCGGAGTTGTTGGAAAAATGTAAAATGGTTCCTGGCCGAGGCTGCCCAAATGGATAGTGCAGAGTGATCAACGCTGGCGTGACGTGGTGTGCACATCTACAAACGTTGCCTCGCCTTCTTCTACATGTACATGTATTAACCCTTTCGCGAGCCCCTTGCCTAAAGTATACTATACAAGGTCAAGATACTCCGTCCTTGTAGAGGTAAGGGCTCGTCACAGCTCTTACCGTGAACCTGCTATATATAATATCGAAGGGACACCGCTACTTGAGACTCTACAATCTGATGTTCAATGACAAATTGGTTGGCAGGCACGATATTTATCAGTGTTTTAGGCAGCCACATACTAGCTTCCAGTTAGCAGCAAGGAACTCTTGCTGCTCCACTAACATTGAATCTCACTTTCCTTTTCTCTTTCTTCTCCTGACTCCCCGTTCTTCTACGCGCACAAGTGCTCCCGTGACAGGTCATGAGTCCCAGCCAAGCCTCAAGTGACGACTTCCCCCGACTCTCCGGTGCGAGAAACTTCGACGAGTGGAAGGCCCGAGTGAGTGCTTCGCTGGACGGCAAGCAACTCCTCGGTTTCGTCACCAAGAAAGACTACGGCGGGGTGAAGATGGCGATGAATCGGACGACGGAGGCGACATATCGGACGTCGGCGAAACTCCCAAGGTACCCGCAGCCGAAGAGGTATCGTCCGACGCAGTCGACTATGATTCAAGTTCCGACGAACTCAAGCCTGACAGCGACGACGAAGAGCCGGCCAAGTCGACCTCGACGTCCAAACAACGGGACCCTTCTCCAATCCGGTCCTTCGCCCAGTCCAAGGCCGAACGCGAACGTAAGCGCGTCGAGCTGGTGAAGCCAGCTCCGCCATCAGCCAGAAAGCTATGTCGCATGGAGGCACAGACCAAGGCGTTCTTGATGAAGACGATGGACGACACTCACATCCGTCTAGTGAAGAATCTCGCCTCGGCTTACGATATCTTCCAAGCCATCTGCAAGAAGTACGAGGGCGCTTCCTTCCACGGAGACCCGACTTCATCCAGCACCTCCTCGTGGAAATCAAGTACGAGGAGGGGAGTGATCTGACGAGCTTCTTCCTTGAGCTGGAAAACGCGATGAAAGCCGCGTCTGAAGCAACCGAATCGATTCTCACTGACGGACAGAAGTCATTGTACCTGTTTCACTCTATGCCAGTGTCTTGGAAGGACGATCTGCGCATTTGGAAAGGCATACGGAAGTTCATCCCGTACGAAGAACTCAAGGTGAGCATTGAAGCTAAGGTTCGCGAGATGCAAGCCCAAGAGCGCTACAGCCTCGCCAAGGGAACACCTGAGAGCCAACAAACCAAGACTGAGCGTGCTCTTATTGCCCCAGCACAGGACACCACACTAGCTGCTCAAGCAGCGCCTGATCACGACGTATGCAGCTACTGCCAGAAGCCGCGTCACCACATCCGTCAATGTCGAGGTCTGCAGAAGGACTTACGCGAAGGTACTGTCAAGGAAGGCACAGTCTTAACAGCAAACTTCGAGTTCCGTGGTGGTGGTGGTGTCCCCTACCGGTCCCACCCATACGGTCATACTCAAAGCAGTTCTGGTCGTGGACGCGGTTCGTGGAAACCTGATAGTCGAGGTAACAACCGTGCTCGTGGCAATGGGCGCGGCTACCGTGGTCGAGGTGGAAATCGCCGCGACAACAACAGTCACGCCGTGGTGAAGGTGGCTATGATCAATCACGCCGTGGAGACGCTCTCATCGCAGTTGCTACAGTGGTCAATTCATAGTCATTGGCTATCAGCCTTACCGCTCAAGTTGCAAGCTTCGACTCCAACTGGACGGTCGACTCAGGCTGCACGAGCCACATTACGCAGCAAAACGAATGGTTCACTTCGAAAACGCCTGCAACCGGCTCCATCACAGTCGGTGGAAAGTCGGAGATCCCTATTGAGGGTACTGGTGAAGTCGAACTCCATGTCACCGACTCCAAAGGCGTGCAGTGCACCTTGACACTGCACGATGTGCTGTATGCGCCGCAACTCCGGTACAACTTACTCTCGGTCCCCGCTGCCGCGGAGCACGATTACCGCTTCACATTCAAGCGCACCACATGCACGGTGCAAACTGACCAGCGCTTCAACAGCAAGTCCGCCAACACGAAACTGTACCAGTTTTCCGCCTCGCCAGGTCAAAAGCAAGAAGCCCACGTGGCCACATCAGGTAAGCCCACTGCTATAATGCTCTTGCACAAATGATTAGGCCACCCTAACATTCGTGTGTTACAGGCGCTGACCAAGGACCAAGCGCTCCAGGGACTCGACGCACAAACCGTAGTCCCCACAGACAATTTCGTTTTGCTCTGCATGTACTTACGCGAAGTCACACCGCGTTGCATTTCCTTCTAATAGACGTGTAGAACGAGCCACTGCACATCTGCAGAAGGTTCACACAGACATTTGTGGTCCACTTCCCGTTCCTAGTCTCAGCGGCTGCCGCTACTTTGTCGTCTTTATTGATGACTTCAGCCGCTACATGTTTGTATATCCAAACACGGACTGAGCTGTACTCTTGCTACGAAAACTTTTGGATGAAAGCCCTGAATATATTTAGGACTGATGTCCATTCCATTGAGTATCCTGGAGTCTCAACTGAGATGAACGTTCAAGTTCTACAGGCAGACAATGCCAAGGAGTATGAAAAGCCTGGTCGCGTCCTTTTCAAGAAGTGTAGCACACACGCACAGTTCACCAATGCATACACCCCACAGCAGAACGGCGTTGCCGAACATCGTATGCGGACTATCATAGAGCGAGTACGCGCTTTGCTGCTCGATGCTCAGTTGCCAAAGCCTTTGGGCAGAAGGTGTTATCCATGTCACCATCTTACTTAACATGACTCCGAGTCCGCACACGTTTAACCGCACACCGTATGAGCTCTGGTACAACCGCACCCCAAGTGTGCAGTACCTAAAGGTGTTTGGCTGTGCTGTATATGTTCACATTAACGGCATCTATAGAGACAAGCTTGATGCACGAGACCAGCTCTACATCTACCTAGGCATCCCTGAACACAAGAAAGGATATCGCCTAATGGACGTGCAGTCCCACAACATTGTCTACAGCCGAGACGTTGCTTTCCAGGAAACGGAGTACCCCGCGCTTGAAAACATCGACGTCACACACGATCCGCTACCATTACCGATGCATCTCGCATCTCAGAGCGAGGCATCTCCGTCTGCAACTGACCAACACAATGCATCTGCGACGCGCCACTTCCCGCAGGTCGGACCAAATGACACACATAACGTCCCACTGTCCAATCAATCCCATCCTCCATCCCTAAATGCGTCATTTGACCGTAGCACAAACACTTACTCTTTTGTAACGGAGACGACTTCAACGCCTCCGAGCACCTCATTAAAGCGTTCTCGCTACGACGAAGAAGTAAGTCTAACAGAGCTTAACTCGAAAGAAGATATTCATGAGGAAGCTGACCGCACCTCGTTGATACTTAGCCTCCTTGCGATACGATATATCCTCGAACACAAGACGTACAAACTGGCTATGGACTCTCAATACACCAGCCAATGGCGGATCGCAGCAGTATCTGAATACTCGTCTCTCATGACTAACAATACTTGGGTCTTAGTTCCTCCGCCAAAAGACCGCCGCGTTATCCAAAATCGCTGGGTCTTCGTCGTGAAGTACACCTGCACTGGAGATATTGACCGCTTCAAAGCACGTCTGGTAGTAAAAGGGTTCTTACAACGATTTGGAATTGACTACACCGAGATATTCTCTCCTGTCATTAGAATGGAGGTTCTTCGCCTCCTCCTGACCGTAGCTGCCCTTCTTGATCTTGAAGTCCATCAGATGGATGTCAAGACAGCTTTTCTAAACGGTCATTTAACGGAAGAAATCTATATGTCACAACCAGAAGGGTTTGCTGCTCCTGGTCAAGAACACCTAGTGTGGAAGCTGCTAAAAAGTCTCTACGGTTTCAAGCAAGCACCTCGCATCAGGTACCAAACGCTATCTACATTCCTAGAGAGCCTCGGTTTTCACAAACTGATTAAGGACCGATGCGTGTTCATGGCTACCTTCGATGGTCATGTCTGCTACATTGCTGTCTACATGGATGATTAGCTTATCATTGCACCCACGGTCAGTCTCGTATGTAAGATCAAATCGGTCTTGCAGAACAGATTCTCCATGACAGATTTAGGGGAGATGAAGTACATCCTCGGCTGGTTAATCGAACGAAACCGTGAAGCCCGAACGATCTTCATCCACCAACGTAAGTACGCCACTACTGTACTGGACCGTTCAAACATTTGGTCACATATCCGACTGCGACGCCATCAGACCGCAGCATTAAGCTCACTACTGGTATGCAACCTCAGACGCAAGAAGAGAGGGGGGGCTATGAAAGAAATTCCGTACCGCGAAGTCGTTGGTAGTGTCATGTAGGCACTCGTCCAGATCCAGCCTTCTATATGCATGAAGTAAGCCAATTTCTAGCCAACCCAGGTAAAGAACGCTGGAAAGCAGTGATTAGAGGTCTCAAGTATCTCTCTGGTACAACAGACCATGGACTACTAGTCGGCGGCTCACACTCAGTTGATCGAAGCAATCTAGCCAACCATCTCACAGCATACACAGACTCGGACTATGCTAACTGTCCAAACACCAGACGTTCTGTTGGTGAATACATAACAATGATAAATCAAAGTCCGATCTCATGGCTGTCGAGAAAGCACCACACAGTGGTGCTCTCGACCACAAAAGGGGAGTACATTGCACTGTGTCATTGTATGCAGGAAGCTATTTTTCTGAAGCTACTACTTCAAGAACTCGGATTTGCAACCACAAAAGCAACTATGATTAAAGAAGACAACCAAAGTTGCATTAAAATCTCGAACAACCCCGAACTTCATGATCGTTCAAAGCATATTGACGTTAGATACCACTTCGTACAAGAGAAAGTTGAGCGACACGAATCCTCCGTCGTGTACTGTAATACGAAGACAATGGTAGCCGATATCTTTACCAAAGCATTAGACAAGCACCAGCTCAGAGAACTACGACGCAAGCTAGAAATGCAGGCACTCAAAGACGTTAGTATCTCAGTATTTCCAATTCAAGGAGAAAATAAAAGGTCAATAGTACACGTTTCACTTCATAGTTAGTAGAGTTGCAGATAACGTGAGGTTTTCCCTTTCATTAAGGTTTACTCATGATATCGCAAAATGTTTTATCCTCGCAGAGGTTTCCCTGGTACACAGCCACCAAATTCATAATATAATAGAAGTGAACTTGTATGAAAAAGGGTACAAGTTAAAATTGTATTGAATAATTACTCTTCAATAACAACCTTGCGCACGAACATTACGCGCTCGATCCATCCACCGTAAGCCTTCAAAGCACGCTTAACGTTCTTGTCAAACACGGTATATCTTTTGCCATCCACCTTAAGAGCAAACGCATGACCAACGGCCATTGTGTTAAAAGCAGCCACAAAGTAGATGCCATCAACCAACTTCAGTCGAATAAGGGCCTCAACCCCACGGTGCCCAGTGCGATGCAAATTCATGTCGAGCACAGCTGCCGATAGGCGAGATCCAGCACGGCGTAGCTGCGCCACAAAAGCGCGGAAGGTTTTCCACGATACTCCACGAGAAGTGTCGACCCCACGCCTCTCAGCCTCCTCTTGGAATGGAGTCACTTGTTCGTCACGAATTTGAGAAGCGTCGCCCAGCAGCGCACAAGCCTGTTGCAATGCTACGAACATACATGTTACTGCCGAATTGGCGCCAGCAACAGCTGGATTGGTAGTAGCCACAAACTTGAAAAATCCTCCTTACGGCCGCCGTCTACCCACTGATCAACGATCTTCAAGGCGTCCCCAAAACCGTCCTCCTGAAGCATAGTACCAGGCTCCCATGTCTGTGGACGCTTGCCGAACTTCTTAGTCTTCCAGACAACCTTGTAGAGATAGGAGGTGCCATCCTTTTCATTAATCGTGCGATCCTTGACGAAAGCCACCTTCCACGTGTGGTTGATGAGCCGATGGATGCGTACGCCCTCAACAGAAGCAAGCTGCTCTCTGGGGTGCGAGCCTCCTGTTGACATTCTCGCCTTCTGCCTTGTACGAGCCAGGCTGGCGTTTGATAACAGAACCCCAGTCGAAACACAACCGCACGTAGGAAACAACAAGAAGCCCACGCACACACGGAGACACCGAAAGATAGCAGAGCAAACCAATATATTGAGAAATACACTGGTACTCGCTTGCGCCTGATCAGTCAAATTTGCGAATGAGCCCTCAACGAGACTTGTACACCCACGGCTCCGCATGAGCAGACGACAAACAGACCCATATCGTAAACCGACTGGTTGTTACCCTGCATTTCCTTGCATCGAGCCTCCATCGAACCCCCAGTGTAGTTCAGGGTCAGGCAGCCTGACCCTGAACTTGGGCAGACCCAACAGCCTGAGACTCAGGCTGTTGGGTCTGCCCAAGGCCTAAAATTCGACATGGATTGGCTCATTTGTCCTTTACTACAATCATTTCCCGATGATAAACGCTGACTGCGTCTAGTGCAAACCTCTGCAAGGTCTCCTCCGCTAAAGTGTGACATCGTTCGCGTCTTACTTGCGTGTATATTTTTCTCGTAAATTACAAGCTGCTTCCGAGTACGTGTCCTTGAGCAGAGGGTGTCATTGGGATCTCTCCGCTGTCAATCCGCAATTGCTGGGCGACTTTACTGCTTGGCGTCGTGGTGGCGTGATCTACGGGAGGAAACGCGACTCCGCGCGGCCTGATGTGTGTCATTCGATCGTATCCATCGTCTCCGAGCTCAGTGTCGGGTCGCTTGGAGTCGTCGTCGTCAATTCCCTCCGTGCACCCGTCAGCGTCCTCGACCGTGGCTGGAGCTGGCGGCACGATGCTCGAGTTGTGGCCAAGGTGAATAATCTCACGAAGTTTGCGGTGGAAGCGATCTCGATACGGTTTGGGAGGCATGGCGGAAATCCCGTCCGGGTCTTTGCGGAAGATGATCGTCTTCATGAAGCGCTCGACTCGTTTGGACCAGTTCCATGTCTGGAGCATGTCGATCACCCCGATGTAGTAGAAGCCCGGCCCGATCACGACTTCGGCGGCGCGCAGACACTGCGTGGATTGCTTGACTCGCTCAGTGTTCCCTGTGCTCTCACTCTTGTCCTGCTGCTCCCCGTCCTTCCCGCTGCGTCGTCGAGGAGAGCCCGGCTTCCCACTGAAGCTGTCTGGAGGCAGGAAGACGCTCCCGTCCCTCGTGAGGATGTTCTGCCGGTTAACCTGGTAGCTCACTTCGATCACACCCAGCAGCAACGAGTAGTCCATGACACCACGCGCACACAAGAAATCGCTGTCGTGCATGAGCTGTGCTAGGAGCTTTCGGCCATCGTTCTTGCCGAAACGAAGCTTCATGGTGAGATCCATGTCTTTGAGCACCACGTTAGGCTCGTGGGGTGCTCCAGCCCGATTCGGACACACATTTCGACGCAGTCTGTCGCCTTCAAGTGAGCTCGAGCGACTGTTGCTACCACCGCAGCGAAAACTGAGGTTGCAATGGCGACACGTGGCTTCTGCACCTCGACGAGGCTTCTGCGCATTGCGATCGACCCACGATCCTTTGATATCGTAGCGCTGGTGGATCGAGATACCTTGCTGGACGTCAAAGACGTTCTCCATGACCACAAAATACGTCGGACGGCCATACAACTCGAGGCAGTAGCTGCCGAGGAAGCGCGTAAGAAAACTCTCCCCGTTTTGCTCTTCAATGTAGGCTGTGTACTCGTTCAGAATTCCATGGAGGAAGACACTTTCCGATCGCGTCAAGGACTTGACCACGTAACTGCGATCCGACGAGTAGTAAACGAAAGATCCGCTGGCACCTTCGCTCACCTTGGGCGTCGTGCAGGACTTGAGCGATGAAAGGTATGCGTCCTCATCGACGCCATAAAATCGGCGGATGCGCTGAAATTCCAGCGGATGGAACGCTGTAAACCGGCACTGGTTCCAAGCAGCCTCCTCGGGTGAAGGCTGAACCATGAACGAGTACTGCGCTGGCCCTCGGTCTTGCTGGGGATGTTGCACACCCGAAGACGAGGCCGTTGATGGCGACGGATACTGTCCAAGAGTGCTAGTTATCCTCACCGCCTTTGCGATGCCATGGGTAGTGTAGAACACGAGCTCGTCCAGCAGCGCCAAGTTCATCTGTGGACGGACAGCATCGTCGTCTTCGGCTTCTGTATCATCGTCGCCTTCAAACTGCGGTTTTCCATTCGTGCCGTCCATCACAATTCCAGGCTTGGATTTTCTTTTCTTGTGTTGAGGTCGTTTGTACAGACACCAAAGGATAAATGGCACGCTTCCTCGATACGAAAGCAAGAACGCAAACAGCCGAGAGAGTCTTCGTGCATGAGCCGATGAAGGAGTGAGCCAGTACGCCCCATATACCCCCCACAGTAATGCCGAGTAGGCAATAAGGGTCACTGTTGTCAAAAAACCCTCGCGTAGCAACACTCGCCGGTTCCGTAGCGTGGCGGACACGCCTCGTCGAAATCGACCATATGAAATCAGGGTCACGTACAGGTTGGCAACCATGGAAATGGTCGCTGGGGTTACGATGAAGACCCAGATGCCTGTTGTCGACCCACTTGGATCCTTGTAGCTGATATGATCGCTGCGAGCTTGGGTATCAGCGCCTACCCAGCAGAAACTGCCAACAGCTACTGGGGACCCGAAGCTATTGGACACACACATGATGACAGCGCTCGCAAAGGCTGTCATGTGCGCGATTCCCTGGTACTTGTGGCGGTTCAATCGCGGCGACGTGAACGGGTTTGTCATCTGCCCAAGACAATACCCAAAACAGTGAGAAACTGGACAAGTCTAGCAACAAAAATGCACTCGAACGTACCAAGTAATACAGATCTAGCGCAGTACAGGTCGTCCAAGCGCTGGAGCACATGATAAGGTACTCGCGAGCCGTGGACAACTAGACAAGAGACAATAAAAAAAGTCAGCACGTCTCGTCCCCGATACGTTTCCACTTCACCAGCTCACGCACCCATCGACAGGAGAGATCGCTCCCCACTCCAGCACCCACTCGATTCCATGCCGGCTCCAACAGGAACGAGATCGCGAGGCAGAACTCACAAAGCGCCAAATTCAACAGTAGCGTGTGCATATGTCGGCGGTACCACTTGGTTTTGAGATAGGACCCGATAATCACGGCACACATCGAGAGCGATCCGACGGATCCGAGCAAGAGCCCGCTCTGGATCCCCGTCGCGTCAAGAATCTCGTCGTGGAAGCGCAAGGCGCTTGCACCCAGCGATACCGAGAGTATAAAGACCCCAAGAGACATCACCAATTGAGTCTTTCGGGCCTCTGCGGTCGGCGCACGCAACAATTCAGCTACTACGCGGACGCCAGGCTCTGCGGCAGGAGCGAGCTGTGCGGTCGCGCTCCCGTGTGGGCTAGGAGCCTCTGGAGGCACCATCGGCAGCACGTCCTTCTCGTCATCGCCCTTTCCGGCTGCATTTGGCCCTGGCGTCTGCAGTTGGCCCGACGCTTGTTGCTGACTGTCGGCGATGAGCGAGGGCGGCCGCAGCTCGTCGTCGTCCAAGCTCGCGTCCACAGCTACCGGCGTCATCAACACGTACGGCGAAAGGCTGCGGCGCAACAGCGTGTCGAAAGCGCTGATGTCCCGACGGTCGTGTGATCACAAACAAAAGAGGAGACCGACGGCACCAAGGCAACACACGCGAGGAGGTTTACTAGCGACCGTCGGGCCGTTTCTCCGTGCCTCTTCGTGCGCAACATGTGACGTGTGAAAAACAAAATGGCTACACTAATCTGCGACGTGTGAAACCTTGTATACACCAGCAGTATACCCTATCATCAGATCTGAGTCGATCCGCCTCAGATCTGATTCACCATTGAGTGGCTCACTTATCGACGACCAAGCATGGCGTCCCTGTTGCTGCGTCCCTCGCAGCTCCTGCTGCGCTCCCAGCGCGCCCTCCACGCCCCGTTGCTCCACAAGGTGCCTCCTCCTGCTCTTGTCCCTTTCACCGCCCCAAAACGCGCGTCCCCAGCTCAAGAACCCTACTAATTCCTCTTTTTGCACTCTTATTTACCGCAGACAGCAGCTTTCAGCTCTTCCGCCGGGCCCCCAGCCGGTCTCACGTCGCTGCAGAAGGCGTCGCTGGGTCTGGTCGCCATGTTCGGCGGCGGCTACGCCATCGGCTACTTCTTCGGGCCGTTCCCGTCGCTCGAGGAGCTCGCGGGCGTCAAGGCCGTCAGCGGGGCGTCCGCGTACAAGGGCGAGCTCCTCGTGACGGACAAAGTGTTCTTCGACGTCGGCATCAACGACGACTACGTGGGCAAGATCGTCGTGGGGCTCTACGGAGAGGTGCAGCCCCGCACGGTGGAGAACTTCCGAGCGCTGTGCACGGGCGAGAAGGGCGCGTCCCGTGCCGGCCCGCCGCTCTGGTTCAAGGGCTCCGGCTTCCACCGCATCATCCCCGGCTTCATGTACGCGCTCTGGGAACTGCTGACGGCCTTTTGGGGGTTCTGATGAAGCTGGTTTTGGGTCATCACCTTGGACAGGATTCAGGGCGGCGACTTCACGCAGCACAACGGTCGCGGTGGCGAGTCGATTTACGGACGTCGCTTTGACGACGAGGACCTGAGTGTGCCCCATGCTGGTCCCGGGACGCTGAGCATGGCAAACGCTGGCGCGAACACGAACGGCAGCCAGTTCTTCATCTGCACGGGCGACACGCCCTGGCTGGATGGCAAGCACGTGGTCTTTGGACGGGTGCTCGAGGGTATGGACGTCGTGGACATCATCTCGAGCTGTGGACGACGCTCCGGCAAGCCGAAGGCCGACGTGAAGATCATCAACTGCGGCGTACTGGATGCGGACGCGCCGAACCAAGGCGGTGCTGCGGAGAAGAACGAGCCCAAGCGCTTGACGCGTGAGGAGATGCAGGACCGCCTCGACTCGCTGCGCGAGGTGGAAGGTAACTTTTTGGCGCAGAAGGATGAGATCGACCCCACCATGTACGAGCAACTGATGGTCGAGATCAAGCACGAGAAGATTCGCATCAAGCAGGAGCTGAAGAAGCCCCAGCCGAAGGAGTAAGCGACCCAAGAAAGGGGGCAAGCACCAACCACGGCTTCTATCGGTATCGAATGAAGCACAAAGCGGCCATCGCATCAAAAATGTCAACAGTTTTGCTGGATTCTCAGTTCGGTTGCCTGCTTCATACTGTATGCCCCAATGAATGAACCTGAAGATGTGTCTCGCAACTCTCCAAGCTGTTTCTGCCGACGAATGCTACTGGTAACGTTAGCGCAGATTTTTGTCTAACGGCATCGTCAACTCGATCTGCTGTTCATGGGGAACACCCTCCTGGCTGATACTCAGTACTTTGGCCAGCAAATTAACTTCGGGAGGATCAAAGCTCGTGACACCACGTTGGCCGGGTATTCGGTCCTATCCTCGATACTTCTCGCAATCCGGAGTCCGGTGAAGTTACCGGTATGGGCGTCCGTGATCTGCAGCCGGCCGCGTGCTTCAAGCACAGGATACTGTAGCGTACTCCTGAAACCCAGCTGCTCCAGAACGACGTCGCTTCTTTAAAAAGAAGTGCCATGGACCTCCTACGAAGAACTGCAGTGCAATCTGCACAGTCCTACGAAGAGAAAACCGGTGGTATCGACGACCTGAATCCACCAGCCGGGCTGGTCGAGTACGTAGGTACGCTCGCGGCCACTGGGGCGACGTCCTCTTTGAAGGCCGTCCACGTCTCCTGCCTCAAACGTGTACGCGTCCATCGACAGCTTGCTACCCTGCACCTTTGACGCTAGGAAGAGAGCAAAACTACTCAGCAAAACCGAGCGTCAGTGTACAGAGAAGCTAGTATAATAACTCTTATCCATAAGTACATTTTGCGCCACCAAGTGGTCACTTGCGTTAGCAGTGCTACAGTACATAACGAAACCTTGAATTTCCAATCTCTTTTTCGGATCCTGGAAAAACGTGGCCTGGGACGAACGGAAGGTGCTCATAACCATCCATACAAAGCACCACCAGCTAATAGCCGCTACCACTTTCCTTTTTGCTGTGCGTCCGACAGTCTCGACACCCAAATGGTTTACTCCGCCATGCCGACGCTCGCGGTCGCTTCGACTCTCTCGAGCTTTGCCCTGCTCGCTTCGACTGCTGAAGCTCACCAGATTGTGCTGCTTCCGGAGCCGCAATGGACGACCACCGACAAGGACACCAAGTACAACCCGCTCGCCTTCCTTGAAAACCAGGGCTTCAAGACGCAGGAAGACTTCGCTGCTTGGCGAAGCGAGAACAACTACAAGTCGCTTCGTGACTTCATGGACAACGCCAAGTACACGGTCACCGATGGTGCCGACTTATCCTGCGGCTTCACGGACCCCAAGGGCACGCCGCAGCCGATCCCTGACGGAAATGCGATGCGTTCAACCGGATACACGCACGACGGACCGTGCGAGGTGTGGCTCGACGACACGATGGTGCTGGATGGTGAGAACTGTCACGAGAAGTTCCCCGGCAAGGACTACACCGTCGACTACTCGTCGTGCAAGGGCACGTGCACGCTTCGCTGGTACTGGCTCGGTATCCGCTTCTTGAAGAACGCGTACTCGTGGCAGGTGTACAAGGAGTGCATTCCTTTGTCGGGATCAGGCGGCGGCGCGACGAAAACGACCCCGACGACGGCGCCTTCCGGGTCGGGCATGACGACGCCTACGACAGCGTCTTCCGGGTCGGGTATGACGACCCAGGCAACGCCATCGCCGGAGTCGCCAGCTACGGACCCACCCACGATTTGGGGCTCGCCTTCTGCGAACTCACCGGCGACCTGGGGCTCGACTACGTGGGGACAGCGCAAGCTGCGTAACTAAGTGTAGCGTGGTTAGCTTCAAACCAGCTTAGTTATACTTCGAGGGAAGACCCACGCGTTACCAACTACATTTCCTGACGGAACTCGTCCTTGTTGTTTTGATGTGAGGTGTTATTAATAATACAGAAGCGCTAAATGCATCTTTAGAACTTGTTGTCATTCGGTGTTCAGTGAACACTGTTCACAGGTCGGAAGACATGTGCGGCAAAGATCTTGTAACTTGGTAAAATCGGGTATCCAAACGGGTACTTCTATTTAAACGCTTTTAGCACAAAGCTGGTATTCGTACTGCTTTAACTTTTGTACTGTAGTAAGGTAGGGGCCACTATCATAATATGATAGTGGCCCTATCATAATATGAAAGTGGCCCCTAATTGGCATACGACCACTGATTGACCATTACCTTACTATTATTATTGGTCATAATATGACCAATAATATCCTCTCAATTTGATATTATCCAATGTAATTGGCCATCTTATAAGATACCATGGGAGATACGTTTTAAATCTCTTAGTGAAACCAAGTCAAAAGCATGACCCCTAATTGACAGGAGGTCCATTTCGGAGGTGTTTTTTTAATCGGGCTTGTTGCATTCGTTTTCATTGGTCAGCTATCACACAAAATTGCCCCAAATATTGCTAATATCGCCAGCTGTCCATTGGCGCCCTTGCTGCCTTCTAGTTTTCAGTGTGTGAACAGCTACAAACTAACGTTTATGGTGCTATTCTCGGCGGCCCCAAATTGACCATTTACCTTAGTATACAGTAATAGTACGGACATACTATGGGCCCGTGCGACCCTGAAAGCCGTGACGACAGCAGACGTGAGCAGCGGAGACGACAAAGATAGCGGGGACGAAGACAGCAGGAATCAAAGCAGCATAGAGGGCGAGAGCACGGTGGGCGATGACGACAGCGCAGGCAGCGAGGACAGCGAGGACAGTGAGACAGCGAAGACACAAGACAAGGGCAGCAGCGGGAACACCTGACAGCGTGTCGCACCGTTGGTGTGGACTACGTCAGCTAAGCAGTGGGTTGAATCAGGCACACAGCGGCGTGCTTGATCACGGACAGTTACACGACGGAGGCGAGGAGGGATGACCAAGACCGATGCAGCCGAAGAAAGCAAGGACGTAGGAGAGGCAACAGCAAGGAGTGGGCGAGCGGCTGAGCGGCGCCGCGGAGAGTCGTTACGAGACCAGAAGACGGAAAGATATCACCGACACGAAGGGCCGCACGACAGGATGCATACGTAGGATAGGAGCCATCGGCTCAATTCTGACAGTGCTGCGAAGCCGACAGAGCTGCTGGAAGCGCGCTGTGAAGCCTACAGTGATAAGAAGAACAACACGAAGCACGTGAAGAAGCCGAAATCCCCCACCCCGAAAGCCGAAGTAGTAGCGTCGTGCGAAGCGCACGCATAGGAATAGAACGAGGAAGAGGAACAGAGAACGGAAGAGGAAGCTAATTAGGTGAAGAGGAAGACGCATCAGCAGCCTCGAAGCGTGTGGTCCCTGGTGTGTGCTAGACACGGGTATCTACAGCCCTGTTGGTCGAGTGGAGTGTTGCAGCCTGCCCTCCAGGTGTTAGTGAGCCAAAAGAGGGTCGTTTAGCCCCCGTGGTAGATTAGCCCACCCGGCGCGGCACCTGGACGACCAGAGTAGATCATTGGGAGCCACACCGCGCTTGTACAGCTGTAAGGGAGCGGTCACTGTGGTGTCGTGTATATTCGACAAGTAGTGCGTGTGTAGGACACCCAGCGGTAGTGCCCACCGGTCACCTGTCTTGCGGCCGAAGATCGACCCGGAGCAGTACGAGGTGTTAATCGAGTGCTAGTTGGAAGGCGTGTATTACTTGGTGGTCATACAGGGGCTTTCCTAACGATCAACTCGGGACAACAAGAAGAAGAAGACGATCGAGTTGGCACGAGGTTTAGCCCAGAGGCACGAACCTAGGGGAAGAGAAGCGAATGACGATGACGACGTGAGCAACACACCGAGGGGACGTGACCAACACAGCGATGCACTTCACCAACCACAGGAGCAGTAGCAGCGGCGGCATCAGAAGAAGGTAGAAGAGTGGGAGAGCCGAAACGACAACGCATGCGGCTCTGCCTTGATGATGGAGGCGATGGTAATGGTGGCCAAGAAGAAGTAAAAGTCACCAGCACTGTCAGGATGGCAGCGACAGGAGATGGCAACCCAGACGATGATAGTGTCAGCGGCAGCGATGATGACATACGCGGCGGCCACGGACGAGGCGATGACATACGCGGCGACGACATATGCGGCAATGACGGACGTGGAGATGATGAGGGACGCGGCGGCGATGAACGTGGCGGCAACGGACGCGATGAGAGACCAGGACACCTGCCTGGCCCCGGCCAACGACAAGACGATGCTGCACGCGGACCACCGAACCGACGAGATGATGACGGAGACGATAACAACGGCATAAACGACGAAGACGAGCTGGAATCCATAAATTGGTGGGACGCACTGACTGCGAGGCAGCAACGCGCGATGATGAAGCGGTTCATGCTGCAGCCACCCGCAGCAGCACCAGCACCACCCGTCGCAGCGAGAGTAAACACGATACAGACACAGAGGCGTGACAAGCGCAAGACGCTGGGAACCGACGACTTCCACGGCAAAGCTGATGAATCGGTCGAAGGTTGGCTGGCCACCGTACTCCAGGAAGTGCAGCGACAACTCGCCCTTGATGGCAGTGAGTGGACGCCCAAGGAGCTGTTCTACGGCGTGACGGCGCACCTCAAAGCGAGCAAGTGGTTCATCGGGATGTCGAAAGAAATCACCCCAGGGAACCGAAAACTTTGAATTCATAGCTATGCGACTACGCAAGAAATACGAACGCCGAGAGAATGCATGGCAGATCCAAGAGCGCTTGATCAAACGCGTACAACATCCGGGAGAGAGCGTCGATGCGTTCGCGGACAGCCTGACAAACATAGGATTCGGCAAACGCGTGGCAACCGAGTTATTCATCGATGCTTTCCTGAACGGCCTGAACAACCAAATTACCGCAGCGCAAGTACACCAATGACGCTGGAAGAAGCAGTGCAAGGCGCGATCGACATCTGCGACGAGTATGGAAAGGGGCGCAAGGTGACCGACTGGTGGGAAGCTAAACGACTCTATCACGACGAACGCGAGATGAACGAGAACGATAGTGTCTCGCGAGGCAACGAGATGAAGCAGGAAGCGGCGGAACAGATTGACTGGAAGCAGCTTGGACTGGGGTTCGGCGGAAATGATGACAGACCACCAGCGTACGATAACTCCGGCAAGGCAGTCAGTCGATTAGCTGATTCTGCGAGGACGACGAGAGAGGGGGCCCTTCCATTGGCTGCGTTACAGGCTATTTGCAGTCGCAGCGGGGATTAGTCAGATGGCAGCTGCTGGGAAGCCAGATGTGAAGCTAGTGATTGGCAAACCAAAAGTAGCCAGAGCACTAGAAGTCAAGGCAGAGAGCAGAGACGTAGTTACTGGACGACGCGAAGAACAGCCGTACGAGGCTCAGGGAGACACGAGCGCCGCACGAGACGGAAACGGCAGTGGCGGAGACGGACGGAAATGGCGGCTTCCAAGGCGGCGGCAGAGGAAACTTTGGCGGCGGCTTTCAAAGCGGCGGCCGAGGCAACTATGGCGGTGGCTTCCCAGGCGGCAGTCGAGGCAGTTATGGCGGCGGTCGAGGCAACTACGGTGGCAGCTATCAGGGCGGTAGCCGAGGTAACTACGGTGACGGAACCCCGAGTGGCGGCTGGAACAACTATGGCGGCGGACAACAAACCGGATATGCACGAGACAGCGGCGGAAGAGGAGCGTACGGACCAAGCTACAACGAGCAGCGAAGAATCTTTGGTGATATGCGGCACTACGGACCATCAGGAGGAAGGCCCATAGCTCAACTCAAGGCGGAATCGATGTGTAACTACTGCGGCAAGAGGGCTGGATGCGCAACGTCGACATGCAAGATCCAACGCAGCAGCAGACGACGACAGGGGCGCCGCCAGAAGCCGGCAGACGTGATGACCAGCAACCACCAGCAGCGTCAGCGAGAAACGCGTCGCGACAGTAGAGGCAGGGGCTCTGCTGTCCAAAGAGGACGAAGGGACTAGGAGCTGTACTATCCCAGGATCAAGGAAAGGGATACCAGCCAGTGGAAGACTTTCATAGATAGCATAGACACCTGACATATCGCCAAGAGGGATCACCATAAATACCTAAAACGACGATCCTGTGTCCCGTGGCTAGTGCCCTGGAGCATCAAGGATTCCAGTGTATTTATAGTGTATCCGACATTTTCACTCGAACACTAGCGAGCCCAAAATCCTTCCACATTATCCTGCCGGGTTCACTTTGAAATTTGCAGTCGTCTGGTACACCCCGGCGCCGCCAAGTAGGAAGACAGCATGGCGGATTACGACGCCACTCTGTCCGAAGAGGAGGCTGAACACGACGAGTATGACGCGCTCATGTGCTTGGCTGAGGTCTTCAGAAGCTATGAGAAGGACTTGAGCGAGGTCCGCGGGGAGGTTTTCCGCTTGCTCGTGGAGGAGGTATGGCGAATCGCGATGAAGTCGCGACATTACCTGACCGCGCAGGCGCTGGACCCAACGAGCGAATCGGCGTGGATGAGCTTGTACAAGTCCGGAAACGACACTAACTTCCTCAACGCAACCAGCCTTACTAGGTACGACCCTTAGTTCATTCTTCATTGCTCGTGTTATCAAACACTTACTAACTTCTGTATAGACCTTCTTTCCACCAACTGCTGAAAAGGTTTGCTAAGTTCTACGCTATCCCAGAAGCCGGAGCTCGGGGGCGTCCGCCAAACCTCCGCCACTACCACCAAGTACTAGGTCTCGTCCTGTGTTACTATGTCGGGTCCATGGAGAATAGTACCCTCTGCATGGTGTTTGGCGTGCCGCCGAGCACATTGTCAAGGACGTTGAAGAACGCCGAGGATGCTTTGTCGCGTACGCTGCAAGGGTACGCTCCGGCTCGCATTTCGTTGCCATCACCCGCACAGCAAGTGGCGCTGGCAGCACATGTCGAAGCGAGGAGCCGTTGCTGAAGAAAACGTTTGGTTTCATCGACGGGAAGAACCTACGGGTAAGCACTGATTCATCACGAGCTCTATTTAACGTTAGCATCAGCGCTAACTTGTCTACTTACTGTGAGCGTACTGAAGGTCATGCAGCCTTCCACTGCAGACCTGCAAAACTCCATGTACCATGGCTGGCTGCACTCGGTGTTTGTGGCTGGGACTATTTGTTTTGCAGCGGACGGCTGCATCATTTAGTACAAACATAATTGCCCCGGATCATGGAACGATTTGGATACGTCGCTGGGTTCCGTCTCAAATTGCTGGACATGAAGTTCTGCCCGGACCAGAAAATGAATGTGGTCTCAGACTCTGCATTTCCGTGCTCGAAGTCGATGATTGGGCGGATACTGACCCCGCTCAAGGACGGCGACATCGATCGCATCCTCCCATCACTGCGAAGCTCTGCACGAACGCTGCACAACTCAATCACGTCAGTGCGACAGACAGCTGAGTGGGGTATGGGCAGCATGCAGAAGGTGTACAGCCGTCTCAACCTTTCGCTGCCCTACAACCCCGATCTCCGCGGCCTCCGCCTCAACAATATTATCCGAATGACGAATTATCGAGTGCGGACTGTGGGCATTTCACAGATTCGCACAACATTGAACGCTGACATGGACTTCGCCACGACGGATTAGTGCTGTGCCGAATGCAGCTCAGTCTGCGGGGAGTTCCGCAGGTTTCAGTAGAAATCAAGTGCGAAGCTCGAGTCATTTGTATTTGCCAAATACAAATTACTTTTATATCGAGATGGAGTTGTGTTGATAGAGCTGGGAGACTACTTTGACAAAACAGTAATCTTGGATGGATGTCGTATTTGGCGTCGTACAGGAAATGCAATGTTAGCAACATGAAAGTTCTTCTCTTTCACGATCGTCTACATTTACTCACTAAACCGCAGCTTGTACATGAATTGTTGTGTATTGAGAGCTCACTGGGGTTACTTGCTAAAGCAAAAATACAACATGAATACCCCTCGATGTGTCCTGCGTACTTTCAAATTCCTTCGAGCTCCGGTACTTACAGCTTGCGCACATGTTACCCGTCGGAGTCGTGCTGGCCATCTTGCGCGCGTCGATCACGCTCAACGTGTTCAACGCGTCGTGATCAACGCGTCTCTCGTCAATACTGTCATTTTGAATTAGTCCTTCTTCAGCACAGCCCCAGTCAGAAGCATCAGCTCCTGAGTTCGCGCACGAGCCTCTTCCTTGTCGCGACGAGCTCTCTCCTCCATCTCATTCTTCTCATGGCGACGTCGTTCTTCTGGCTCGACCTTCTCGACCTTCTCGGCCTGAAGACGGGCCTCTCTGGCCTCATTGTCATCGCGACGACGCTGGTCCTCATCCGCACGACGGACATCAGCCTTGCGCTCATTCTCTTCACGGAGGAGCATCATCATTTCGAAGACGCTCTCGCCCATTCTGGCGCAAGAGCTCTTGAGGTCGGCCAGCTTGTGCTTTAGAGCTGTTGTCGATTTCATGGCGCGGACGCGCTTTGCCTTCACATAGCTAGCTTCGCCCTGCTCGCTGTCCTCCTCATCTCTGGCGCGCTTCGCGCCGACAGTGTCGCGGAACTGGTACAAGTCCTCCCCTCCAAGACGGTTCGAGAAGCTCAGCAGCTTGTCGTATCGCTTAACCTCTTGTGCATCAGCGCTACCAGGTGGTGGACCACCCGCATCCGTTGGCTTGGTGTCACTGCCTGCAGCACCTAGCGCAACCACCTTTCTTGGTTTCTTCAAACACGCGGAACGGAGACGGCGCGCTGCGGTCGGGGCTGGGAGCGGCGCCGGCTTGGGCGTTGAAGCAAATGCTTCTAAGCCATCCACGCCCAGTGACGGGTCGAACATGCCAGGGTTTTCGAAGTGCAGCGGGGTTTGGATAACCTCCGAGGCCGGCCCCAAGTTAATCACCTCACCACCTTCAGATACGTCGCGTTCTGCGGCATCGTGGTGGGACGAGTTGCTGCTGGCGGTGTCATGATCAGCCACCACGGGGCATCCGTCGTCCGACGTGGGGGCCGAAGCTAAAGTCGGGTTCAATGCGGGGCTTCTCGGCTTGGTCTTCGTCGGCCTCGTCATCCATCTCGATGACGTTGGCCTTGTCGTCAATGGCAATCTTCAATAACTTCGACTTCTTGACGTGCGGGGGCATGTCCGCAGTACCAGTAGTCGGTTTGCGGGCCCTTGAACTTCCGTCTCAGGCAGTCGAGGTCGCGCTCGACCCAGCCACGGACGCGGGTCGCGTTGTTGGCGTCTGTCAAGCGCTCCCACCCGTCCTTCCCGAGAGGTAGGTATTCCTCCACGAGCGTCAGCAGTCGGGTGATGTCGCTCAACTTGTAGGTGGGGCTTCCTGACAATTTTACCATCTACGCATGGCACCAGCGACACAGTTAACAAAGACGCACTCCTTATGGAAGATACAGCGGCCCTGATACCGTTCGGAGAGAGGTGGAGTGTCTTGGTGGTGGTGGTGGCGCACTGGGAGCTTGGGTTTGCGGGGCACTCGGCAAAAGCAGAAGTGAGAGACACGAACCGCGGCTGAGGACGATAACCTCGATCGGCCTCCGCCACCAATTTGCCAAGGAGACCATCGTCACCGCGCGCGCGAAGAAGAAAGCAAAGTCGTAGCACTTGGCTTTGGTACGGTCAAGATCCTGCCGTGGTGATGAGAGCTTGACGTGTTCGCGCCAAAACGAGCAGGTGGCTACGACCGTGGGCTGCGCGATCTTTCGAAGCGCAGAGCATCCAAAAGCAGCCACATTTGACGTGTCAGCCATGATAGGAACTGTCACACAAATACAAAGGTTCATGAATTTCATTTTCTTTTGAACGTGCAATTCACAGGTAGAGCACACCCACCTTCAAGCCGAACAATTCATAGACAAACAACAACAGCGGCCTTGAGCTTACCGCTTGCAGTTCTTACGGGTCGCGCTGGTCCTAAATATCGCGGTGGCAACAGTCGTCGTCGCCGCAGCGACAAACAAACCACAAGTCATCACCATAGTCAGCAGTGACTTGCTCTCCGCGGTGGATGTCTTCCGTCGTGACCAGTACGACCGTCGTGCGTCGCCCGTTGGCAACCTCGACAAATTTAGCGACAGGGTTGCAGGAGTGGTTCACGAACCTCATCATACTCTCCATGTCTTCGGCGTTGATTGCCACGCAAACCGGAATCTTCGGCTTCACCGGATGCGTTTTCATGAGCAAACGGTAGCCGCAGTTGCGAGGACGATCGCGAGGTGAGATACGCACATGCTCCATCTGGCCCAGGTACTGCCCGAGTACCTCCCCGGCGTGGATATCCTCGGCAGCAATCACGCCCAGCGTCGACGTGCGCACGTTGCGCCCCAGGAACACCCTCGGCGACTCCTCGAGGCCATTCCCGCACTTTCCTTCGTAGGGGCAACTGTTGATGTTGCAATAGATACTCAGTAGCGCATTGCGGCACGTATCCGCACGGCACGGTGACGAACATGTGCACCACCCGAAGTGAGCCACAACAGGAAACTCGGTGCCGAGTGGGTTGAATTGTTCACGAAGGCTTGCCACACCACACGGCCAGCGAGCAGGTGCGAACACGTCGTTCGATGTTGGCAGCTCCGCTCAGCGGCGTACAGGTCCGGTAATCGTGCGCATCGAGCTCCTCGGATTGATGGCTGGCCGTTCAGACCGGTGTACAGCCGGACGCGGACGCGCGTACGGAGCAGTAACTTCAAGACGTGAGTGTTGCCCGCTTTGACGTGAGTGCCGCCCGCTTTGACGTACGCCGTACGCGGGACTGGACGCACTTGTGAGCGTGACGGCGTGTCAAGCAGCACGGGTGATGACGTAGTGGGACTTCGCGTGCAGCGCAGCACTTCCGGAGAGCTTGGCGGCAGATTTGTTTCGGTCTTGGGCAATCCGAGCCCGGAGATACCTGGTGGTAGCCATGGTGGCGTCCTTGTTCCGGATGAGGTGTCGTCGTCTTGTGTCTTCGCGTTGTTGCGCCTGGAGGCCTGTCCCCTCGACACATTCGAGGGCGTGTTCTCATCCTCGCTGCTCGAGGTATCCAGGACACAACGGAGTTTCCAATGGACGGCGGAGTGCTTGAGGTGGACCATGGTTACTACATATGCAGCAGTAGTGTTCGTCAGATAAGAAGTAGCAATACATCACACAGTTTGTTTCCCAGATCACTCACCTGTCTTGACCGTCTTTTTGCTTTCGCGGCAGATTGAAGAATGAGCGACCTGTTCAGGCAGCAGAGTGAATGATGCTTACATAAGAGTGATGATCAGCATAAAGTATACAAAATCCAACACTAACCTTTAAGATGGCTTCACTGCATAAACCTAGGGATAGGCGAGTCTCGTGACACCAGATTCTAGGCTAAGCGCTGGGTATGCCACGATATGCCCCGACATATCTGCTGCAGATATGCCGGGTGTCTATGCTATATATGGAAGTCTCCCAGTGGCGTACGCCTCCAAGATCAATTGCCCGACGATATCTAATTACAATATTTCGGAGTTGGAGTGTTTGGCCGTCGTGTGGGCTGTGAGATTGTTTCACCCACACTTGTATGGCCGTATATTTACTATTGTTACCGACCACATTGCGCTGAAATGGCTGATGACTGCTACGGAACCGGCAGGACGACTTCATCGTGGGCATTGATATTACAAGAATACGATTTCGTGATTGAGTATAGATCAGGACGCGAGAACCACGTGGCTGATGCACTATCGAGAAACCCCAGTGCGGACGAACCCGGAGGACAACAACAGGACCGAGAGAGCCGAAGCCTACAGCAGCAATGGTGCAGCAGCTGCTAGACGAGGCCCAAGCAGCTCATCAGCGAGGTGTCGCAGCTAAGGAGGAGGAAGCGGTGGAAACAGCGGAACAAGAAGCGATTCGTGTGGCGATGGTACAGCGAGTAGAAGCAGCGGAGCTAGGCATTATGCAGTTTACTGACGACGATATCAAGTGAGAGCAGAAGAAGTCAGTGATGGTGCAGAAGTTGAAGGAAGGGGGGAGCTACAGTGGCAGACGCATATTCGAGAAAGATGATGGGCTGGTGTACGTGCAGACGACCGACGACGACCCCCGTTGGTCGAGTGGAGTGTTGCAGCCTGCCCTCCAGGTGTTAGTGAGCCAAAAGAGGGTCGTTTAGCCCCCGTGGTAGATTAGCCCACCCGGCGCGGCACCTGGACGACCAGAGTAGATCATTGGGAGCCACACCGCGCTTGCACGGCTGTAAGGGAGCGGTCACTGTGGTGTCGTGTATATTCGACAAGTAATGCGCGTGTAGGACACCCAGCGGCAGTGCCCACCGGTCACCTGTCTTGCGGCCGAAGATCGACCCGGAACAGTACGAGGTGTTAATCGAAGTGACACGGGGCAACTCCAGATTGTCGCCTACGCGCTGCCGTCACTCGACTACTTTCGTGTGATTCTATGGAGTTCTATTGGGAGACAGGGGCACATGGTCTGTTTTTAACCGTGCGACGTGGATGACGACGGGAGAGACATGTGATTTATGGAAAGATCTGCCGCCAGGTTGCAGATGGGCCCAATTGTCTGGAAGTGTGAATTCTGACGGTGCACAGTCAGAATATCGAAAGTGCACTACGTCCAGCCACCGGACTTTCCCTTACGATGAGTGTCTAAATTCTGACGGAAAGTGTCTCAGAAGAATGTATCTCTGAGAACACCTCATCTTGCTGCGACCTGAGCGACGAGCATAGATTAAGTACCAACATCACGCCTCTCCAACACTCACGAAAACGCGCACAAAGGAGTCTACAACCATATATCCCCGTGAAGTGAAGACCGAGACCAAGGAGTCAAAGAAGACCAGATGCCGAATCCTGACTTCTGACTTCTGACGTCAGAGTTCTGTATGAATCCTGACTTTGGACTTCTGAGTTCAGAGTTCCATATGAATCATGACTTTGGATTTCTGACTTCTGACTTCAGATGCCAGAGTCCTGTGTGAATCCTGACTCCCGATGATACACCCCGGATGTCCGAGGTATGCATGGATTCTGACTTCAGATATCTGAATGTCATGTGAATTCTGACCCCGAGTGTCTGAGAGTTCCACATTGAGTCCAAGTGGATTCCAGACGAACCACTACAAAATCAAGGGCGTAATCAAGTCTGCAATCAAGTGACACGCAACTTGAACTACCGAGGAATCCAGTAGGGGTGTCGAGTCAACATTTCGACGTGTACGACCTGAAGGTCGCCACCCATACCCAAGACAAGTGATCCACACCAAGCATAGTGAGCACAAGTGTGTTTGTGAAGCCAGTCAGTAGAAGAGGGACCCGAGGCTACGACCGCGAGACGCTAAGGGCACATCGACAGCCAAAGGACGGCGTCGCCCGTGGAGCTCCACCAAACTCAAGTCCAGTTAGGTGGTGACCGGAGGCGCCTTGTGCAATCCTGGAGTGACCCACCTATTCCATAACCTAGTTGGGTCGCTAGCGTGCTGGTGTTTTGCCCATTTTATATTCCCTGATCGTTCTGGGTGACTGACTAGCAGTTGTCCCCTGAATTTGATAGTTAACTGCTGTGTGAACCGATTGATATTGGTTGTTTCTCTCTTCAAAGAGTGGTGCACGTTGTATACAGGTATTCAGACGGACTAGGCGTCTGAATTCTAACCCGAGTTGATCCAGTGTAGTGACCCACCGTCCAAGGGTCGAAAATAATAAGTGACGGTTGTATATTTTGTGATTGTATAACTCTGTATTTGTTGGTTGTCGTCTGGGAATCGGGGTCTGGATTTGTGATATTCAGACACTTGATTCTCAGACTCTTGATTTCTGACTTCTGCCTCCCGGCGTTGAAGGTGCATCCTGGAGTGGACGTACACTCGATACTACTTTGAGGCTAAACTCGGTGAAGTGCCGTTCCGTCGAAGACAAACAAGCCGACAGGGATTCCGCAAGGTACTCACGCCAACGAGACGACCCTGGATTCCGCTTCGCGGCGAATCCAGACGCTGTCTGTTGACTCTCAGTCTTCTCTGAGCCCGAAACTCAGAGTCGTCTGGGCTGCGCTATACACCTCTGGGCAAAAAAGGTTTCATCGACCTCGCCACAGAAGGCTATCCGTGCCAGACATATTACGGACCACTTTTGATTATGCTATGTTTTGTATGCCAGTCTGTACATGATCGGACACATTTCGGACCACCTTCTTAACTATGGAGTACCTAACACCATTTAAGTGATGACACGCCGTAATTCCACACAACTGCTCCTTTTCCATCGACCGACGCTTCCTGTTGAAGCCCATAAAGATGTACGTGTACAACGACGGCATTCTGTCGCCGGCCGCGCTGACACACGCCATGATGCTGACATTGTCACGGTCGGCAGAGCACTGGACGTTTGCTCGTAGCCTTTTAGAGCGATCATCCGCGTCCGACTCCGTCGTGGCACGACTCGTTGGAGGGCATATTCCAGTCTCATTGCAGTTCCAGACGCGATGAGGCTTGTCCAATAGATCGAACTTCGTCAATACAAACTTTAGATTGCCATAGTAATGCATGACAACGTCCAGTGTTAAAGCTGCAGCCCGATACACATCCAAGAGCTGAGCGGTCCGAGCTGTCAAGTCTGGGTGCTTTGCAATCCAACGCTGAATGAATTTGTCGTTAGGGAAGTCGTCTGCTAGTGGACGCGTCCCTGCTGACTCTGTCGCCGCTCGGATCATACAACGCAGCTCGTCATACCCCGCACACATTCCATGTAAAGCGCAATAGCGACTCATCTCGACAAGGCCTTGGTCGGCACCTTCCGTGATGTATCCCAGATGAGGCCAAGAGCGAGCGTCGAGCGGCACAAGCCCCAGTACGCGTTGTCGAAGCGGCCCACGTAAGACCCCACATTCCTTGGCAGCTTTACGCCCGCTTACGCTCGCTCATGCCGCACACAGCGGTGGTGACAGCAGCCCTCCGTGTCTCCACTGGGACCTTCGACATTGGCGGTCTTCTGAGGCTTGTCGTATTGTTCGGAGGTGGGCGATCGACGGCTTATTAGAAAGCTGGATCCTTCTCCTTTCTTCTGGGGGTGCTCAGACCGCCCCAGGACTATTATCTGCGATGATATCTGCCGACTAAAACAGGATCACTTTTCTCTTATTGACTTCACTTTGTATACCGAGCAGGTGGTCCGAAATGTGTCCGGCACGGATAGTTGGAAGGCGCGTATTACTATACAATTCATATTCACGTGCTCCTACAGTATGTGTCCCTACTATTTCGAAAGCGGTTTTAAGCTTACTAGATTACTAGCAATCGGTCTTCTTCGTCAATGGCATCTTGGAGAGTTTTGGACCATGTTATATTGCTGGTCGATCAGCGCGCTGGACCATACTGCCTGGTTCGTACAACGAACGGTCCCAAGTAATGAGTGGTCAAGAGCCAAAGCATTGTGAGAACAACAGTAGTGAAGAAGGCCAGCTTGGCCACAGTTCACAGTGAAGAGCAGAGCAGACTCAGCAGAAAACCGCAGTTTAGACCGTGGGGTAAGAAGGAGTAACAATTGCAGCCTTGCTTTCTACCCTGGGTGCCTGATTACGTAACAGACCATTGCGCGATTTCTAACGTGGACGGCTTCATATCGAGCAATGCATGCCGAGAGTTCACACGTGAGACCTCAAGATAGTTTTTGCTGTGGCATGAGACGCTAGATTTCCAGTCAACCACAATCAATGCTTTAAGTTTCTCCCTTGCACTTTGTTTGCGGTTGATCCAACAGAGCACACGAACGAAAATTGCTGGATTTCATCTCCAAACATCGTGGTGTGGATCCAAAAACGGTGTCAGCTTAATTTTACACTTGGAGCAAGCCTCGGTTGTATAGAAAAGAATAAAAAGATCGGTGTTCGTGCCTGCACTTATTGTCACTGCTCTTGACTCACGTGCTATCTGTACAAACGCGAGTACTGGTGGTTGAACGATACGAACATCCTCTACACTTCAAATATTGTGTGCAACTCGGATACATTGTGCGTGCTTACTCGCTTAGCACTCGTTCCAAACCTTGAATACAGCACAGTCCACTTCAAATCGTGAACACCCCGAGTGAAAGTACATGTAGTTTCGACTTGTGTTGATACTGCTGAATGTACCAGCTCAACTCGACAATCTCAAAACGAATCCCCTCTCTTTTCTGTTTATTCGCGCAGGTTCTTCTGGGATCCCGATCCAGCCGTCTCTCCTGACCCCGTCAGCGGGATGCACTCCTTGTACACCTGCCACGAGTATGAGTTCTTGAGGAAGCGCACGCCCAGCCAGTACCAACGAAGCGTGCACGAGCCCTTGCACGAAGAGTAGTCCACGGGGTAGTCCTTGCCAGGGAACTTCTCATGACAGTTATCTCCGTCGAGCACCATCGTGTCGTCGAGCCACACCTCGCACGGGCCGTCGTGCGTGTATCCGGTTGAGCGCATGGTACCCGCCGGAATGGGCTGCGGCGTGCCCTTGGGGTCAGTGAAGCCGCAGTTGAAATCAGCACCATCGGTGACCGTGTACTTGGCGTTGTCCAAGAAGTCACGAAGCGACTTGTAGTTGTTCTCGTTGCGCCAGGCAGCGAAGTCTTCCTGCGTCTTGAAGCCCTGGTTTTCGAGGAAGGCGAGCGGGTTGTACTTGGTGTCCTTGTCGTTGGTCGTCCATTGCGGCTCCGGCAGCAGCACGATCTGGTGCGCGTCAGCAGTGGGGGCCAGGAGCGCAATGCTCGAGAGAGTGGAAGCGACAGCGAGTGTCGATACGAGCGAGGAAACCATTGGACTCGTTGGGCTAGTAGCTCTGGCTTGGACGGCAGAATCGGAAATGGTTTGGGGTGGGAATGTAGACACAGTCGATCGTATTGTTGTCCATTTTGTCGGTCAAGGCTTGCACTTTGGACCATGCTTCCCATGGCACATTCCCGGAGTCTCGATCCGATCTGCTAACAGCTTGGCCAATAGTACGCAGTTCTGTTGCTACACAGACGTAGCGGTGCTATCCATTTTTATTAAACTTTGTCTCCAACGGAGACTCCATGGACCTCCTTCTCAGGAAGCTTGAAGGCTCGTAAAAGACAACTCCAAAAATGCGACCACCAGCTCTCTCGATCGGGTGGCCGAAACCACGAAGGCGGAACCCCTTCCGTGTCCGTGCACCGCTCAGGACATCAGGTAACTTAACAGTACCTACCGGTATGCAGGTACCTATTTCTTGAAGCTTAGATGACTGTAAAAGCTGCTTTCGACTCATGACACCAGCCGGGTTCGCGGACAGCGAGAAAGCCATTTGTTGATGTGCTTTGGGCAGTTTGACGCTGTACCGTACCCGTACATGTACCCCGTTTGAAGATAAAAAGTCCCGGGAAGGTCGTGATCTTCGATAACCGAATCGGCCACTGCAGCACAGTGGACCAATGCGCTGGAGCGTGCACTCTCCCCACGGTTGCTAGTACTTCAGCTAGAGTCCCAGCCGAGACAAATGCTGCACAGTGCATGGTGCAGTGCACTACCGGTACCACCTTGCTCAGCCTGTCCTAACTTTCTGTGGCTGTAGGTGTATGAATGTGTATGCACTAAAACCGAGGTACTCTCAGGCTTAACCGGTTCATACACGTTTAGCATTTAACGTACGGATTCATACCTCTTTGGACATTTTCCCTAACACGTAAATGGGCGATCTTGAACCTGCTCTCTCTTTCTCTCTCTCAGTATGCGTGTGTAATGATGCTGATCCAGTAAATCGTGCATTTGCTGTGGCGTAATCTACCTTGAAGCCCACGACGTGTTTTGAGGACTTACAACACCACTGCAAGTTGCAGTGGTGTTGTTACAATTTTCGGGACGCGTTGCAGACTGCAACGCGTCCCGAAAATTGTGGCCACTCCCAAAGGACGGACGATCCAGGAAACGCTTCGATAGGTACAGTATGCACCGGCTCGGAATAATTTACATGTACATTATATTAAATTGACTAAAACTTACGATTCTTGTTGGCGACTGTCAGGACCGCTAAAGTCCTAATACGGGTACCGGCATCTGGTAGGTAACGAAACGTCCAGCATATATCGAGGAAGATCTGCCACTGCCCTGCCCACTGGGATTGATGGCCACGTGTGTACGAGCCCAAAGTATTAATACATTTATGGATATTATGCATTGCGTGCGATTTCCACATGGAGTTTCCATGTGCACACTGTGCACTGCACTGCACAGTGCGCACATCAGCGTCACCAGCTCATGATAATCTCACGCCAATCACACTTCCTTATCAATGGAGAAACGAGGCGAAGACTATAATACCGGTAGTCGTCTCCAGCGATAAATTCTGTGTATGCTGCTCGGTTCCTCGCGCGTGCTGCTTCTTCCACTTTGCGTTTTGCCGCCCGACCGCCAAGTCCGACTCGTTCTTCTCCAATGGTTTCTTCACTCGTATCGACACTCGCTGTCGCTTCCACTCTCTCGAGCATTGCGCTCCTGGCCCCCACTGCTGACGCGCACCAGATCGTGCTGCTGCCGGAGCCGCAATGGACGACCAACGACAAGGACACCAAGTACAACCCGCTCGCCTTCCTCGAAAACCAGGGCTTCAAGACGCAGGAAGACTTCGCTGCTTGGCGAAGCGAGAACAACTACAAGTCGCTTCGTGACTTCTTGGACAACGCCAAGTACACGGTCACCGATGGTGCCGACTTATCCTGCGGCTTCACGGATCCCAAGGGCACGCCGCAGCCGATCCCTGACGGAAATGCGATGCGTTCAACCGGATACACGCACGACGGCCCGTGCGAGGTGTGGCTCGACGACACGATGGTGCTCGACGGCGACAACTGTCACGAAAAGTTCCCTGGCAAAGACTACACCGTCGACTACTCGTCGTGCAAGGGCACGTGCACGCTTCGCTGGTACTGGCTCGGTATCCGCTTCTTGAAGAACGAGTACTCGTGGCAGGTGTACAAGGAGTGCATCCCGCTGACGGCTGGGCAGCGTAACCTGCGTGATTAAGCCTGACGCGGTCAAGGCTAAGATCACTGTTGTGTTAGGATGGATGCTAGATCAGCATGGAAGTAGTTGTCAACGTGTTTGTTTAATCCCAAATGGATGTTGTCTCTGTTTGGTTGACAATTGTCTTGAATACGTGTTGCCGTCGCTCCCGGAGTAGTTGATCGACGCGTGCCTGGCCGATACTCGCTAATGAACGCCATAGGAACCTTCTTCCTCTTCTCAACGTTAGCCACGAAATGTTCAAGCTGCTCTTGAAAGTACTATATCACGAATCCCGCGCACTGCACCGATGCAAAATTCTCTCACTTTCGTATTTGTTGACGCGTGCCTTGGTTCTGATACCGTAACCGTGAAGTACGTGGCATCTACCAGTCGAGGTTAGATGCCGTTCGCTCCAACCACCCGCTGTCGATCTGAGCTGGCGCAACCTCGAGCCTCTCAAGGAGCCACTTAAATAATACGACGAACTACTCACCGAAGTGCTACATTAATTGTTGTTGCCGAGGGCTCTCAATGTTGCCTGACCGAAATGGAATCTCTCAAGGGCCAACATGCTTGGGTTTTTGGAAACGGACTCAACGAAGGCGGAGCGAGTGAGTGACCCGCTCATCGGCCGACTAATACCGTCTTCAAGGACTGCGTTTTCTCTGGGGAACTGCAGTCGAGGAGGCTGAGGTGGAAAAACTCGGCCGTAAAGACCAGCGATTTTCAGCGGCGGCCCTATCAAAGTCACAATTTGGGGTGAAGACGCCAGCACATCGGAAAAATCGTGCTACTGGAATCTGGTTCTCCTGTTCACGACTTACGCCTCAAAACTGGCAACATCACCGCTTACACGTTCAAGTGCTGACTGCGCGCAAGTCCCAGTACATCGGCCACACTTTAACCGAAGTTGTATTGCTGTTCTACATCCTCCTCAAAAATGGTTGCAACCACTCAACGAGCAACGGATCGGTTCTTTAACGAACCGGAGAGCTATAGCCAGCTTTTACGAATGATGACTCGAATGTGGACACGTTTCACCCTTGACCAGACGCGAAGTAAGTACAGTGTACCCAATCATGTTACCTTTTTTCATCTGCGACTAGCGAACGCACGCTTTGCTTTGCGTTTGAATGTGAACTTCAGTGACGCGCCTTGAGTGGCCTCAGAATGAAACCTCACAGTGAAAACGAAAACGAAACTCGAGTGGCCTCAGAACACCCTCAACGACGCGGAAAAAAAAGTTGTTTTGACGATAACGTTACTGATCTTGCTGTTCTCTGAAATTTATTTCAGAGCTAAGACAGGATCGCAGCGACCGTGCCAGTACCCATACTTTGTACCCCGGTAAATTATGCTATAGCGGGGTGAAGCTGCGCAGTAGAGATGAGCGATACCGGTAGTGTGTAGAAGGTGTCAAAAAGACGAAGTGATGATAAGGTATAATATTGCATCGATTCCAATCCGATAGCACTGTATAAACTCTAGTATGCGTTTGGGCAGCCAATCGTGTGTTAGCTACGAAATATTAGCGAATCGAAATGCGTTCTCCCACTATTTTTAGCCAATCACGCAGCTCCAACCAACCATGAGGTGTTTCCAACCCTTCCAACTATATCTGGTTGGAATTGAGAAAAAAATGTGATGTCCAATACAAAAATCAACACAAATCTATATTTATATAATATCGATCGGTTTCCAACTGCTCAGTGCGCTGGAGTGCCTCACTCAGCATTTGGCACAGTCAGTATGTCGATGTCGTCTTTGCTGCCGGCTAACAGCATCCATGCGCGCAATACAGCTATCACGTCGTTCGCGGCTTTTCTGGAGGTGCAGGGCGTCACCCTCGACGAGGTCCAGTCTCGAATTGACAAAGACACAACTGGGAAAACATTGCATTTGATTCTAGATAAGTATGCAGTTCATTTGATCTCGAATGGGGGCAAGAATCGCGAAATTCTGGCCCGGGGCATAAAGTGGATATTGTCGCTATAGTCTAATTTTGGCTTCTTTCCCAGCGTTACAATGTAAATGATTGCCTTCAAAACGGTCGTTGAGAGTATGTTGAGTTCAAGTGAGGCTTGGAAGGTAAAAACCGAAGTGAGATTGATGTTAGTTCTCAGTCTACAAGCTTGCCCTCCTTTTCTTACTGCTCTCCTCGTGCTCCCTTGTCGCCTCTCATCATCGAGTTTACCGCGCCGTCCTTGAATTGGTCTCACTATGGTTGATCTCACCCGTGAGATCCAGTTGAGATAGTTGCACTGACTTGACTTGGTTTCACTATGGTTTATGCCACCTGGATCCCACCGGTTGGATAACTGGCCTATCGCATTGCGCCGAGGCACGTGCTGCACGTGCCAGTTGCCCATCGTGTTTGCCCGTGGTCCCCGTCGCATGAGTCCTTGTCGTATCCTCGTCCGCACTCACTAGCGGCGCACCATCTCAACACTCCCACTCGCTGTTAGTGTAGAGCAGCCTTGGTTTTGATCCCGCTCGCCTTGAGCAGGTACTGGAGCCTCTTGGTCCCTATGCCTTTCGTGAGCATGTCCGCGAGCTGGTCGTCCGTTCCCACGTAGTCGACCGTGATGATGGCTTTCGCCACATTCTCGCGGATGAAGTGGTGGCGGATATCGACATGTTTGGTGCGTGCGTTGTACCCCGTGTTGCTCGCCAATGCGATCGCACCCTGAGTGTCTTCCCACACTTGCGTTACTCCCACTTGCTCGTGACCTATATCCTTTAACATGGCGCGGGTCCACAGCACCTCCTGCGTGCACAAGCTCAATGCCATGTACTCCGCCTCCGCCGTGCTCAGAGCCACGGTGCGCTGGTACTTTGTCTTGAAGACGACTGGCGCGCCGCCGATCGTGACCATGATCCCTGACACTGAGCGGCGGTCGTCCAGGCTGCTGCCCCAGTCCGCATCCGTGTACGCCTCCAACTTGACCTTGCCGTCGTTGCCGTTGTAGACGATACCAAAGTCCTTCGTGCTCTCAGGTAGCGGAGCACGCGAATAGCTGCCTTCCAGTGTTGCTGTCCGGGGTTCTCCAAGAACCGCGACAGCTGCGTGACAATATACGCCACGTCCGAACGCGTGCAGGTCGTGATGTACAACAAGCACCCGATCAACGACCTGTACGGCTTGGCCCGCATGTCCTCGCGCTCTGCATCCGTGGTCGGTGACTGCGTCTTCGACAACTTCATCCCGTCTCGCACGGGTTCACCACCACTTTTGCGTCCTACTGATTGAACCGGTTCACGACGTCGTCGATGTAGCGCGTCTGCTTGATCATCAGCGTGCCTGCCGCGTGGTCATGGTCGATCTCCTTGCCGAGGATGAACTTGACCTCGCCCATCTCCTTCATCTTGAACGCGCTCTTCAACCCGGTCTTGACCTCGTCGATCTCCGTGTTGGTCTTGGCAGCGATGATCATGTCGTCCACGTACAGGCAGACGTACACGAACTTGTCCTTCTTGCCCTTCACGTAGACGCACTGGCCTGCCCCACAACTGCGAAACTCAATCTTCATGAACACCGCGTGGGTCGTCTGGTGCCACGCGCTCGCAGCCTGCTTGAGGCCGTAGATTGCTTTGTCCAACTTGCACATCATATTATTGGCGTTCGCGATGCCGTACGGCACCTCCACGAAGACTCGCTCTTTCAGTTCGCTGTTCAGGAACGCCGTGACCGCGTCCAGTTGCTCTGTGACGTAAGGCTTCGCCATCATCACAGACAGCACGACCCTGATCGAGTTCATGTTGGCGACGGGCGAGTAGGTCTCGAAGAAGTCCATGCCGAACTTCTGCTTGAAGCCCTTCGCCACCAGCCGGGCCTTGTATCGCACGACTCGGCCAAGCTCGTTCCGCTTCTTAGCGAGTACCCACCGCCATCCAATTGGTCGGCCCTTGGAAGTTCGTTGGACCATTGTCCATGATCCGTTGTCAGCATGAGCCTTCAGCTCGGAGTTCATCACCTTGATCCACTTCGACGCCTCGTTGCTCTTCATAGCCTGTTGGTACGTGGTCGGAGCGTCGACAGCGTCTCCCACACTGGCAGCGTAGGCCAGTACAGCTTGTGCGAGAAGACCGTCTTCGTCAACTCGAGGCCTCATAGGCGACGGTGGCCAGAAGTGGTCGTCGTTGTCTGGGTCGTCCTCGTCGGTGCGACCGTCTCCAATTACAAGTACTGGCTCGCGTGCACGTCGGACACGCTCGGGTTCCGGGTGGAAGTCAATGTTGTCACTGAAGGTTGCCTCTGGCGTCCTCCGGTTTGTTGCCAGCTCATGTCTCATCGAGTCGTCCTGCTCGGTCTCGGGAATGTCCGTGTCTTCTACATGACCCTCCTCCACCGATCCCATCGGTTCTTCAGCTGCTGACTGCTGTTCTTGTTCGTGCTGCATGACTTCATCGACGTCGTCCGTCGATGGATAACCTCCGTGCTCTCCGTCGGCGCCGAGTCGTAGATTCCATTCACCTCGCGCTCGTCAAGCTTCATCGACCTGGTCACCTTCACCTTGTTCGACTCCAAGTCGTACGAACGGTAGCCTTCGAGTTCTCGGCATACCCCAATAACATGCACTTGAAGCTCTTCGGCTCCAACTTGGTGCGCTTCCCCTTGTCGATGTGGGCGTACCCGACCGAACCAAATACACGCAAGTGGTCCAGCCGCGGCTTATCCTTGAACGCTACCTCAAACGGCGTCATGTTTGAGTGCGTACTGTTCGTTGACCGGTTGATCACATACACCGACGTACTAACCGCCTCGGCCCACCACATCGTCGTGATGCCCTTGTAGTACAGCATGCTTGGGACCTTCTCCATGATCGTGCGGTTTATACGTTCCGCCACGCCGTCATCGTCGTGATGCCCTTGTAGTACAGCATGCTTGGGGCCTTCTCCATGATCGTGCGGTTCATACGTTCCGCCACGCCGTTCTGCTGCGGGCTGTACGGCACGGTCTTCTGGTGCACGATTCCGTTCAACGCGCACATCTTGTACATCTCCTTGTTCGCAAACTTGGTGCCTTTGTCCGAGCGCAGGCACTTGATGCGCTCTCCCCCATTGATTCTCGTACATGTTCATGAACGACTTGAACTTGTTCGACACTTCGCTCTTCTTTTTAATGAAGTACGCCACCACGTACTTGGAGTAGTCATCCACGAGCGTGAGCACATACCGGGCGCCGCCCTGCGACTTAGTCTTCATGGGCCCCATTACGTCCGTGTGCACCAGCTGCAACACCTTCGACGTCTTCGTCAGCGAGCGAGACGGGAAGTGTGCGACCGTCTGCTTGCCCTTCATGCCCCCCCCCACATACACACACAATGTCATGGATTTGTGCTTCGCCATGGGAATGCCGGTGGTAGTGCGCTGCGTCATCGCCAGCTCGTCCTTGTTCAAGTGGCCCATGCGCGCATGCCACAACTCCCACTTATTGTCGACCTCGGCGTACTCCACGTAGTGCGCCGTGTCCTTCTGGCCGTCAAGCACGTATGCCTTGCCGATCTTCTTTCCCGATGCGATCGCCTTCGACTTGTTCCAGATTGTACACGACTTCTGCTGGAACTCCACGCACATGCCGCGCTCGGCCAACTTGCCGACAGACATCAGCTGCCGGTCAAGGCCAGGGATGTAGAGCACATCAACCATCTTGATGCGCGTGCCGTCGATGCCCGTTAGGCGCATCGACCCCGTTCCCACCAATCGGATCTTCTTGCCGTCCGCGATGGTCACCTCGACGTTCGACTCGAGGTTCTTGGATTCAAACAAGTCGTTGCGGTGAGGCGTCATGGGCGCCGTCGCACCGCTTTCGATCAGCCATCCAGCCGACCGATTCTTTCCAACGGCGAAGACTGCGTCATCGTCGTTGCCCGCGACAAGGTTCGGGCAGTCCTGCTTCATGTGTCCAGCCTGGTCACATTTGAAGCACTTACCCTTGAAGCCGCCGTTCTTCTTTGCGCCGTAGCCCTTGCTGCCCTTGCCGCCCTTGAAGTTCATCACACCTTTGAACTTGCTGCTGTTCGCGGTGGTCTCCAACGCGCGCTCCGCGTCTTCCTTCTTGACGAGGTGCTCGTACGCCTTGATCAGCTTCTCCTTCACCTCGATCAACTTGATGTCCTTCGAGTTCTCAACAATCGAGCAGATCAACTCGTACTCCGTGGGCAGGCTGCTCAGCAAAATGACGAGCTGACAAGCTTCGTCGAGCGGTTCTCCCAGAGTCTGCAGCCCCACAATGAGCTCGTCGAAGTTGTCCAGGTGCTTGGCCATGGTCACGCCGTCCTCCATCTTGAACTCGTGGAGGCGGCGGGTCATCGTCACCCGGTTGTGCATGGTCGTCCGGTTGTAGAAATCGCGCAACGTGTTCCACGCCATGATGGCCGAAGTCACCGACCAGATCTTCGTGTGGTGCTCCACCGCCACCCCTTGTGCGATGAGCCCGAGCGCCTTCATGTCGTTCAGCAGCCATGCCTCCGTCATCTCCGACGGGTCCTTCACCATCTCCACGTGCGCCAGCAACCTCTTCCTCGTCAGCGTTATCCGCCTGGTGAATTCCCAATGGAAGTAATTATCGCTTCCCAGGATGGCTTCGGCCTTCTTGCTGGTCGCGGTGGTCATGGCAGTCGTGGCGCTTGGTCTTGAGCTTATTGCGGCTGTTAACCTGTTGAGTTCAAGTGAGGCTTGGAAGGTAAAAACCGAAGTGAGATTGATGTTAGTCCTCAGTCTACAAGCTTGCCCTCCTTTTCTTACTGCTCTCCTCGTGCTCCCTTGTCGCCTCTCATCATCGAGTTTACCGCGCCGTCCTTGAATTGGTCTCACTATGGTTGATCTCACCCGTGAGATCCAGTTGAGATAGTTGCACTGACTTGACTTGGTTTCACTATGGTTTATGCCACCTGGATCCCACCGGTTGGATAACTGGCCTATCGCATTGCGCCGAGGCACGTGCTGCACGTGCCAGTTGCCCATCGTGTTTGCCCGTGGTCCCCGTCGCATGAGTCCTTGTCGTATCCTCGTCCGCACTCACTAGCGGCGCACCATCTCAACAAAGTATCACCAGGTGAACATTTAGCTTTCATTGATGACTGGAACGGAAGCAGTCACTCCCTGGTAAAGCCACCACGCTGTGCGGACCGAAGAACGTGAGCATAGTCGATGACTGTCATCTCGAGTGTAGCCATTTTGTCCAAAAAATATTTTATCCGACAAGGATATTATCAGGTATATTATATGCATATGATGCCTATCCCTTTATTCAATCCAGGACAAGAGCAGCACATGTGCGGCTGCTAGGATTATCCAACAGCACCGTTCGCCGACCTAGTGGAGGCATATACTAAGCTGCAGCGGCACCGAGCAAGCTACTGCACCAACTGATCTACCATCTACGCATTTACATATCTCGCATCACGTGCAGTATGTAGGCGAACTTGGGCGTCGCGGCTGCCACCCAACCCTGTGGGGTCATATACGCAGCTGTCGCGGCACCGAGAGAACTACCCCGGAACTACGAACGTGCCATCTACTTAGAATATGCAGCATTTAGACTAAAGCAGCAGTGAGAAAAAGCCGCAAAACCCGCAATAGTAAGTTGCACGTGGCTATCGCTCGTGCTCAACAAAACCACGCAGGCATAGAATCTATCCTTGGGCGGCTACTGTCGCGAATCGCGGCGTGACTACGACGCTTCGCCAGCAGCCGTTCACACATCCCGACGTTGCCTAACATCTAGTAGAGGTTTTCGCGCCTCGGCATACCCAGCGGCATTCCATTGGCGAACCGTAAATGACCATTTTACAGCAAACATGGAGGCTTAAATGGTATCATACGTTAAGCGCTTATACTAAACACTGTGATATCTTACGTACAGTATCTACTCAATGCACACGTGCTTAACGTATCGTATGATACTATTTAAGCCTCCACGTTTACCTGCTATAGCAAATATTTTCCTCGTGCTATCCTTTCGAAAAAGTCAATACCTTATACGAAAAGGCAATTTTATAAGATCCAATCATTTGAAATTTGTATTGAATCGATACCTATTTGTCCTTGACCGTTAGCACTCCCAGGAAAATACTACGGACTTTTTTATAAAAAAACTTGAAATAATACAGTAGGGTTAAAAGTGCTTTTGCTGCAGCAAAAGGGCAAGATTTCGATCCGATGCATCGGATCCATTTGCCAGCAGACTTGGCGGAAGGTCCATGTGGACTTTTTGTCGCTCTCTTTTCACTGCAGCGTGCCTTGGGCCCATAGGAAATGGCTTGCTCGTGTTTTGCAGTGGGTTGCAGAGAGCTTTACCCCCGATAAGAAACGATGCGACGCTGGGAGGCCAATTGGCAAAAAACAATTATGCGTGTACAGTACAGCTGATCGTTGCACGCAAAAGTACATGTAGTGCGTTCTCGTCTAGCGAATCTCGGGATGAAGAAGACGGAACTGCAGGAAGACGCGTGATTCCTACTTCGAAGTACAACCGAACAGATGCAGCGGTGGCACTGTGCTGTCTGCCAATGGCAGCGTACACTTCAGCATGATGTGATCGTATTCTACAGTATAATAGTATCGAGTACTACAGTACAGTATTCTACGACAAGGCTGCATGTATATTGTCCCAAGGACAGCACCCCGAGGCTCGGGCCGAGGAGCCAAACACCGATCGCATCGAGCAAGAGACACGACTGGATGATGAGTGAGCAGCGCGTGGACAAGTTACTCATGGCTGCCAGCGTAGTGTACTAGTATCTAGGGTGTCCCGTCCTCTGCGTACATGTACTACTGAAAATACAAAATGGCATTAGCAACTCCAACGGAGATTTCGATTGATGAGACCGGCGTGTTGATCAGCTCTGTTGAAAGGGTACACTATTTTCGGGATCGGCATGTGCTCCTCAAAGCTGGTGACGCCGCAGCGTCTGCCGGGCCCCCTTGGTGTCCGTCAAGGTTGAACATTCGGACGACGGTGTTGGGAGCGAGGCTTTGCTGCGCGCAATCTACGGATCGCACCACACAGCATTGCGGTGGGGGGATAATACAGTAAGTACTGCATTCGCTTGATTATGGAAGATCGGCGGCACTGTCCGCTTGTGTGCCGTGACTCGTGGACGGCACTGCCGTCCACGAGTCCTGTTGTCAATCGATCCGGTTCAAACACTTGGTGCGGTTCAAGCTCCAAATGGCTTTGCAGATTTGCAGGCGGCACACACCGCAAGAGAGCTGTAGGTTACACTGTCTGGGTTGCACACGTTCATTCGCGAGTTTACTCTTTCGACGATAAGCCGCTGGAGTGTTGGCCTTGTGAGCGCATCTTCCGAGTTTTGATCCGAAAAAAGAAATCCAAGTTATGAAAGTCAGCGCGCTCGTCTCGTCGAGTACCACCAAACCTGATCTCGTCACAGCTCACTCTGATCTCAGCACCACGTCTTCAGCAGACGAATCGACGCGTCTCATGCTTCGGAAGCGATCCGAGTCGATAATGACGGAAGCGTCAAGCACAGCGAGTCCGAGGCTTGAGCCGAAGACGACGCCGGCCATCACGGACAAGCAGGCCCTTCGACGCGAGCAGTGCCGAGCGAACCAAGCGCGGTATCGCAGTAAACAGCTCAACCGGAAGCGCGAGCTCCAACAGCAAAACCGACGGCTGGAAGAGGAGATCCAAGGCCTGAAACTGAAGCGGCGAAGCATCCGGTTCGAGCGCAAGACCAGCCAAAGCCCATGGACGATCATCGGAGAAGTGTTCCGACTCCTTGAAGCCGGCTTTCGATCCCCCTGGCGGTTGGCCAGTATGGAGGAGATGATGAAGCACGCCGAGACTCGGCAGAGCTTGGAGTTCCTGCAGAAGTCGTTCGTACACGACGTGGCCATGGGCGAACTGCGGGGGGTCAATGCACTCATGGATCAGTGGAGACGCTACTCGCTTTACTTCGAAGAGCCGCATCTCGAGCTCAAGCGAGTTGAGTCTGTGACGTCGGGCGTCATGTCTGCTGTCGCCACCCTCAACGTGACTATTACCGAGTTTACCGTGCGATGCGTCCTCCCTCATCTCACGATTCCCAAGGGGGGAAGAGGCAAAGTGTCGGCGCTGGATAAAAAAATTTTGGGTCATCGCCTCGACTGCAACTGCTCCATGACATTCCTCTTTGATGAAGCCAGCGGCCGTGTCCTACGCATAGTGCCCCAGATTGACTTCATTTCGCCCATGCTTCGACTTCTTGAGAAGCTCAAGGGCGTCTCCGTCGTTCTTGGCCAAGCTTTACTTACGTTGGAAGGTGTAGTGGGCGATCTCCCCAATCGGTCACGGCGTGAACTTCTTTGTACATTTGTTTAAGCTGTTAGACCAACACGACCAATAACGCTTGGTGGACTCCGTGTCCATTGTAGCTGCTGTATCAGTCTTGTTCAGAATTCTTGATAAGCTCGAGTTCGTTAGCAAGAAGCGATTGTCATTATGCAATTATAGTAATAGACAGGGGGCATTGTTTACCGATATGCTGGTTCATTTATCTGACGCTATCCGCGTCGTGCATCGGACAGACCACAATAAGCCATCACTCTACAAGTCGACAGTCCAACGTTCAGCTCTACCAGCGCCGGGTTTGTCGTCTTCCCAGGAGGGTCCTCCAATGCAGTATTATATTGAATTGCCGATTCCGTATTAATCATTAATCATTGAATGCTATATTGATTATATTTCTCGCATATTTGATGCATAAATAATAGTCATTTCGTTTTCGACGTCACGAATAATACATATATTTCCTCCGCCTGTTGCCAAAATATATAATGAAATGTTTTATACATACTGACCAATTGCGAGTAATTGTACTCTACACTTCGCAGAAAGCAAACAAACACGTCGGTGGCCTCCTAGAGTGCTGATTTAAACCACCATCCGATGCATTGGCGAAGCTTTACAGCCGAACAAGAGTAGCGAGAGGTGTAAATGAATGTGGTCACTTACGATGTGGTCACTTACGACAGTCTAGGTCGTCCGGAGTGAGACTGGTGGGCACATCCTTTAACGTAGTTGCTGATAAAAGTTAAAAAAAAAAAAAGTGTACTCGGAATTATCACCGCAGGTTGGTGTACCGTGTCGCGGACAATAACGAAACAATACTACAGGTTTGATGGATAGTTTTCCTGTGTCTATCTGCAAAATTGGAGAGCTACACGACACATGCGCGGGCTGTACGTACCTTAGAACTCAAGTACCAGAAGCCAGTCATCGTCGACGCTGCCACCGGTGGGAGGGGTGAAGTCCACACGCGTGCCGTTGCCGCTCGCAGGGACGGTGACCGTCGAGTTGGCGTCGTACTGGCCGTCCCGAGGGGAGAACCAGCGCGCGCTTCCCGAGCGCTCCGATCCATTGCCCAGCTTGAGACTGAAGGAATCACCGTGACCCGTGTACACAAAGTAGCGGTCGCGGGTCTCCGAAGCGAGGACCGAAATGTATCGGGTGCCTTCGAAAGCGTTGACGGCGGTATCCGCGTACCCGCTGGGGCTGCCGAGGAGCTGGCGAACAGGCTCCAGCTGCTCCAACACTTCCGTCGAGAGGTTCTGCAGGGGCTTGGTGATGTACTGGATCTGCGTCGCGCCCTCAAAGAAAATGTCTTGACGCCAAGAGCCCGAGGCGTTCTGGCTGGCCGCAGGAGAGTAGTAGTCGCTTCCACGGAGCAGGTCACCGGCAGGCTCGTACATCTGCCACACACTGTTCGCGCCGTACGTGAAGCCAGCAGCGCCCCCGTACACACCGTGGTAGAGACCCGTGCGGACCTGCGAGGCGTTCCAGATCGGGAAAGCCGTCTTGAAGTTGTAGTGAGCGCCCTCGTAGTGGTTCTCGAGGTCAAGGACGGGCCCAGTGAACGAGTCGCGCATGGTAGCGATGAGCTCGTAGTTCTTGGTCGAGTCCCAGGTCGTGTACGGCGTGAACCCGCCAAGCGCGTCGGGAGTAGCGTGGCCCGACTGCACGCCATCAATGGACACGCGGAACTCCTCCTTCGGCAGCATCCAGTGGGCGTACGCCTCCGGGGTGTTTTCCGGTCGAGAAATCCATCCGGCCGTGGGGTGGAACAGGATCACGGGCGCGTACCCGTGCGCAGTTTCGGCTTCCTCGACTCCGGCCCGCATGCTCACCCAAATGTGCGTCGTGTCCTCAATTGGTCCCAGCAGCGTGGCAGGGTCCACGTTCGGGTCCGACGCGTATGAGACCATCGCCTTGCTAGTGTTGCGGGCCCAGAGGCAGTCCGAGTCGCCGCCAAGGAGCTTGGGAAGACCAGGGTAGCGGTCGCCGATGAACTTGCCCCACTCGTAGGCACTCGACTCGTTGAAGATCGACTCCTCGTCGTTGTGCCAGCCGCCGTTGACCCAACGGCCCCACACCGGCACGAGGGCAACCAGAAGTCCATAGCTCGCGGCCAAGTCCACCGTCCAGTCAAGGAGCTGGAAGTAGGCGTCGTTGGGCTGCGTCGTGTCCGAGTTGCTGTACGGCAGGTCGCCGTAGAAATTGGCCCGCGTCGTGCCGTTCAACTCTGCGATCACGACCGTCTGGATGACGTTGTAGCCTTGCTCCGCGCGGGTCTTGAGGTACCAGTCGATGGACGTCTTGTTGAGCTTGTGCGTCAATTCCCAGGCCGTGTCGGCCTGCCAGAAGAACGGGTCTCCGGAGGCGGTGCGCGTGAGGTATCTTCCGTATCGCGGCGCCGTGATGGCGAGGTCGTGCCAAGACGGATCCGCCGAGGCCAAGGCGGCCAGCGAGAGGAGGCCGCAGAGAGCAGCTTGGACCGTCATCGCCGTCGTGGAATGAAGACGAGGGGCACCCGAGAGAAATCGGGAAGTGAACAAGGAGCGAAGGGCATTGTTCAGACTCTGGGAGGGCGAAAAACATACTGCGCCTTTGCCGCAAGGAGCAGTGATATTAGAAAGCGCGCGAGATTTGCATTGCAGTTCCCGCCTGCATCCACGACGCGAACGTTGCTGCGTTGCCCGGTTGTTGAAGTGGTAACAACTGACGGCGCGGCTTCAAGGAGACCTGACAGCGTCCAAGCGTGACGCAGGGGAAGCAAGTGCAGTGCAACTCCTGCCATCACGTCACGCGTGACGCCAGAGACGCCCAGCGGGGCTCCTCCATCACTGCGTTCGGTCTCACAACAAGATCGTTCATTACTTGAATCCCAATTCCAACCCTGCAGTACTCAAGCACATCTTATAGCTGCTTCGGTGCCAAGTACTGTAGCTAGAACGCCAGCACCTTTAGCTCAACACTCCCATCGAGCTCGATGGGCACTATCCGTCGCGATGAGAGAACCAGCGACTGCAACCGCTTGCTCGCAGTAGCGGTCACTGCGTACGCGAAATAACGCAAGGTGCCTCTATCAGGATACCACAAACT